>JBBPCY010058939.1:0-12598 GCA_037974405.1 Brachyalestes nurse
GTTACAGAGACAGTCTTACAGTCATTAGTTACAGAGACAGTCTTACAGTCATTAGTTACAGGAACAGTCTTACAGTCGTTAGTTACAGGGACAGTCTTACAGTCGTGAGTTACAGGAACAGTTCCCCTGGAGCACCTGAGGGTTGAGTGTCTTGCTCAAGGACACAGTGGTAGAAAGTGGGGGTTTGAACCTGCAACTTTGTGGTCATCGGGTTTGCAGGCAAGTGTTTTACCCACTAGGCTCTTACCACCTCATAAAGGATAAAACTGGGTGCCAGTCCATCACAGTTTGGTGATTTCCCTGCTTAAACAGTTGACAGGTTTAGGAGGTGTGTTTAGCAGGAACATCTTAACTGAATACCCTTGTTTTAATACAGGGGTGTTCATCCATTAAAGTTTGTGGCAATACAAGTCTGACACCTCTGCTCTAAAGCCCTGGCAAATTGTATTTGCTCTTTATATTTAGGCAGAACCAACAATCCATGGTTTCGAGATCTGCTCTGAATTGCTGTAAATGGCTTTGGCCAGAGGCCCAATGTGATTCTCCAGCCGCAACTGAGGCATCTAAAAGATGCAAGCAGTGGAAATATACCTGTGTTGTAAACACATTAGCCTTTATCTGATGCGTTTTCATACTTGGGTGAGTTTTATTGCCCTCCTTGGCTTCTGTGGTTCAGGTGGAGGATCTGATTGTGAAGTGGAGGCAGAAGGGAAAGCCCGTAGCCGGCATCGTCATCGAGCCCATCCAGGCCGAGGGAGGAGACAACCACGCCTCGGCCGACTTCTTCATCAAACTGCGCAACATCGCCCGCAAGGTAACATCCATTCTTCAACACTTCTGTCTCTTCGTCTGGGTGGTAAACAACATGTTCTGTTTGGAAAAGCCTTTCTTGTATTCCATTGCAAAATATTCGGATTCTGACTCTCGAACAGAGAAGTGTTTTCAGTAAAGAGGTGAAGTTGTGGTCTTTTTAAGAGGCTGTTGAAAAGCACAGGGCAGAAAGAATCGGGCACATGGCACTCCGCAGGGCTCCTTGTCTGCTCGGATTTGTGTCCTTCTGAATACGACAGGCTTGGAAGCCAAACGAGCAAGATATCGTGGCCTCAAAAGACCCCCCGTCCCTGCGTAACTAACTCACCCGCGCCTGAACACTGGCAACTGTGGTGCTTTGTGTTCGGCCCCGGTGCTAATCTTCACCAAATATGATTCGCCTTTTTTAGCAATATTGTTCAGCTCTGTTGGGACAGATGACAGATGTTCCTGTGTCTGGTTTCTTTCAGCATGGATGTGCCTTCCACGTGGATGAAGTTCAGACAGGTTGTGGAGCCACGGGCAAGTTCTGGGCCCACGAGCACTGGGGCACGGACGACCCTGCTGACGTCGTCTCCTTCAGCAAGAAAATGCTCTCGGGAGGCTACTACCACAAAGACGAGCTGCAGCCTGACAAGGTAGAGCTGAGGGGGCCTCTGGGACGCCTCCATGCAGCAGCCCAGTATCTGCTGCTGACGTTTTAATGTGTGTGAAATCGGTTTTGACTGTAATCACTTGTGAATAATTGTGTCCTTTTGATATTGGACTAGTTCCTCGAAATATGAGCAACAGTGCCTCCTACAGCTGGACAGCAGTCCCTGCATGTTAAGGAATGATCCTTTGATTTCTGAAGCTCTGATATAATGCTGGGCCAGCTGGACTGCTCTTATTGAAGGTCTTAGAGACCACTGGAGTGATCAAGAACTTACCGTATAGTAAGCAACAGTCCACATATTGTGATCTCATAATTTGCTTTATACGTTTCTGATTGGACATTTAAATTTGTAATAATTATTTATCATATAGGACCTCCTCTTGTTCCAATTTAAATAGCTCATGTCAAAAAACCCCACAAAATTCAGTAATTAATATAAGATCATCGATTGGACCGGATTCTCTATTTGTACTATAAAATCACTTGTTACTTTATTTCAATTGAATTTCATGGAAAAGTGTAAATAAGAGCAAAATAAAAAAGTCTTCCATCATTTATTCTTAATAACAATAATAATAATAATATAATAGTATGAAGAATGAAAAAAATAGGTCAAACCACTGAACTTTTCTTTAATATTCTAGATAACATCCAAGAATCTTCCAGTATAAAACGTATAATATTACAACATTTGAAGACATTTGATTGTTATTTTGCTGGTGCATTTGGTCTCTTTTAACTTTCTCTCAAACGGCAGAAAAATGAAAGATCATGATACTGATGTTGTTTAAAAATGTATTAATTACTTCTCTGTCTGTGTGTCTGCACCAGGGCTACAGAATCTTTAACACATGGATGGGAGACCCCTCAAAGAACGTGTTCCTCTCTGAGGTACTGAATGTCATCAGGAGAGAGAACCTTCTGGAAGACGTGAATCGCTCAGGAAAGGTTCTGCTGCAGGGACTGTATGAACTGCAGGTAAAAATGTTTCTCAACATGCTTTGTTTACTTGATGTCACCTCTACAGACGTTTTTCCTCGTGTCTATAAGGTCTGTTGAGATGATGGATCTTGCTCGAGTAAACTGGAGACGTTTTTGGTCTGATGTTAACATACTGGTCCATACTGGCCTAAACCCCAAATTAGAATCAGACACAGAAAACCTGATTGATCCCAGAAGAAACTTGAGTGTTACGACTGCACAGACACACAGAGACACAGGGACAAGAACAATATAACAGTCTGAAATAAAACTCAAATAAAATCTCAAAAAAAAGTAAAAAGAAAAAAGTCTGAAATACACTATTCTATAGACACAATATACTGAGGTGTGAATAATATAAATAACTAAGTAATTTACTAGTAACACAAATAGTGGTTTAGAGTTGTTCTCTATACTGAGTCTGTTATTAGAATGGAGATCGGTAGTAGATCAGCAATATTGACGTAAGCAGTAACTGCATAAAGATCATATTAGAGAATGCTTTCGAAGGAACAGTTCCTTAGTTGGCTACTCAGTCACTGTGTCCCCAGTCAATAAAGAATGAATCAGCAAGTCAAATTCATGCTGATTCATTCTGTCCTCTCTCTCTCTCTCCCTCCCTCCTTGCAGGCTCAGTACCCCCACCTCCTGAGTCGTGCCCGTGGTCAGGGCACCTTCTGTGCCGTCGACGCTCGTGACGATGTGACCCGCGACAACCTCCTGCTCAAAACTAGAGACAAGGGTAAGAAAGAACACTTCACCAACTCTGGATTCGTTTTGCTTGGTGAAGTGAAGCTAGGACTGTTAAGCGATTACTAAGGTGTTTATAAAGTCTGACAGAATTAATTGTGGAATGATTTTAATCCAGTATGAATGTGTGACATGTCGTCTCTACTGTCTGACAGTAATAACTGAAGTCAATGGGCTTAACCTAGAGCTCTTCCAGTAATGGTAGTTTTTACCAGTCTGCAGGTGAAATACTTTAAACACAGGTCTAAAAATGCCTTTTTTCAGAGCAGCTGTGGCTAGTTGGACATCCTTCGAGAATAATGGAAAACAGCCCAACCTAATAAATATTATGGTGTTGAGATTCCAATTTAAAATGCAAAGGTACTGAGCTGGGCTTTGCAGGTTGGAAACGAATACATTTACTACTGCATTAACTTTAGCTCTGTAAATAAGAATCCAGCTATAATCGTGCTATAGGCCGAACTGTCTATAGTTATAAAAGGTGTTGTTGATGAAAAATCTGTAGAATTCGGTAAAACCTATGAGCCCAATATCTATCTTAAAGGATCAGAAATCATGGCTTGTTTGTGCAAGTTTACTTTGTCCCGAGTTTTGTTCACCTGCAGGGAGTGTTTCATTAAAGTGCATCAGAGTGGAAAGCAGGAGTTTTTCGGCTGTGTGTGATTTTTGCATGGCGTCCACTTTGGAAGCCTGTTTAAGTGTCATTTTGCAAAGTGATCACACTGTTGCTAATTTCAGAGGGTGGATTGGCCAATAACACTCTGCAGTGTAAATGAGGAGCCGAGCCCAGCTTTGGCCGTAACTGTGCTGATACCGCGCCGCATTTTGCATGTTTTTAACCCATAAGATTCACATTCACAGCCCATAGTGTCAGCAACACGGCGAGCGTTTCAGCTGTAGAACCCGATACATTAGCGCCACTGTGAAGCGCCCTAACCCCGTCCACCGTCTCCTCAGGCGTTCTCCTGGGCGGCTGTGGAGAGAAGTCCATCCGTTTCCGTCCTGCTCTGGTCTTCAAGGAGTACCACGCCCACCAGTTCCTCAACATCTTCAGTGACGTTCTGGCTGAATACAAATAAGAGTCCTGATGTCCCAGACGCCTCCCGCCAGCGAACAAGCACAAGGGTCCAAGCCCGAAGTGGGGTTCCTCGTTCTCAACACATCACAGAAAATTCTGCCACGTTTTCTGTTTCTTTGCTTTACTTACAACATGCCTTGCTTTTTATTCTTTTTTTTTTGTCTTCCACACATCACAGTAGCATTATATTTGTCTCCACTCTCTGTATTACGGCCGCCTGTAAACCCTCAATCACTAAAACCCCCAGGGCCGAAGTACAGCAGTTGATAAATCAGTTTTCTAAGCTTTAGGTACAGATTGCTGCATCGATGCTGCAAGTTTTTCAGGAACAGATGCTTTCCACCATTTCTGCACCCTGTCCACCCACTACCCAGTCCAGCCCAGTCCAGTCCAGTGGACCTGAGCTTAGAGAAGGTTCTTAAACCTGATGTTGCTGCTAGCTGTCCTCAGACAGCTTCCTTCGAATACAAAAACTGTCCAAGCATTCATTTCACAAAGTTTATCAGATGAGTAAGCTCTCTACGTCAGACCTCTCCTCTTTCTTCTGTTCTTCTTATAAACCTTCCAGCAGGTTCTGACATTCTGCAGCTGCAGTAAGAGAGAGGCTGCGTGAAGTCCTTGTGGAAAACGTGTGGTTGAACAGAATGAGGCGTAGAGGGGGGCACAGAAGAATGGACGCCTGGTCATTGGTCACTGCGGGAGGGGTGGATTTTGTAAAGCAGGATTTCTCTGATGGCCAGATGACTCACAACAGTAGAATTTATATTATTCTAAAGACATAACCCCACAGGTTTTGTGCCTTTGGGGTTTATGTACATTCAGACTGTGAAAACGGATCCAGAATGTCACTGAGCTCTTTTTTTTTTCTTTGGGCTTAAAAGAAATTGATGGTTCGGCCCCGCCCATTCACGCACAAGAGCTGGGACTGGCGGCCAATCAGAACAGAGCTCCTTTACATATATTCATATATATTTACATCAGCTTCTTTAATGCTATGAGAAAATGCTCATGTTAAAAAAAAAAGAAAAACACCACAAATGTAATAAGTGGACCTCAGGGAATATAAAATGGAGGACAGACCCAAATTATCTGGCCATGTGAGAAAGTCTACTTTTGCAGAAAATCCCGCCGCGCTGCTCTAACAGCGTATTATTTTGACTTGTGTGGAAAGGAAGAAACTCCTGGCGGCTGGTGAACCTCTTTTTTAAAGACGCCTGCCTGCCTGCCAGACATCCTCGCGCTCCTTTACTGCAGAGAGCCACTGTGTTTACTGACCTCTGGTCTGAATTTGAGTGCGCTATTCAGTATTAAAAAAAACATTATTCACCTCCACACTAAGCACTTGAAAACACACCTGGCTCAAAATAATTCAGCAGAACTTCAGCACTAACCTCCGTCCACACCCAGAGCACATAAAGAGGCTAATCACACAAACGGTTCCTCTACAAGCACAAAGGGCCGCGTTTCCTGAACACACACTCCGACAGGTCACACAGCAGAAAGTCAACATTAAAGAGCTACTCCAGGGGTTTGAACCTGATCTGATCTGCAGCTGCAGCATCTTTATTGTATCTCTGACCACGACTTAAACCGTGTTCACATGGAACCAGGAGGGAGCAGCTGCTTTAGATAGAAAATGCTGGAGTATCACTAAAATAGCTTCAAAAATTGAGTTAAATCTTCCATCATTCAGTCCATGTAGTCACTTCTCAGGTGAACATGACCCCCTGCAGAAACTGCTCAATTCAGTACCGAGAGCAGAGCTGTGTGTGTGTGTGTGTGTGTGTGTGTGAATGCTGCTTGGGGTGATTCTCCTGATTTCCCAAAGCCAAACTGGAACACCTGAGCCTTCAGCTTGGTCTGTAGCATTCTTGTTTTTCTCCACATGTTCTCTTCTTGGATGTTTCACCCCTATAAGCACCTGATTTTTGTTTTTTAGAAAGATGGCACATTATTGGGAAAGATTATTGCTGAGAAATAATGAATAACCATCCATTTATTTTTTTTTTGTTCACTCATGGATTATAAATATGTATAAAAATCTGTAGTTAAGACTCGTTCTGTTCAGCACTGGTAGAGCACATCAGAACAAAAGGGTTTTTTTCTAGAGGAAATGCTGCATTGCTCTCCTGCTGTCCCGTTTTCTGAGTGTAAAGTACGAACAGTAGTCCGTGTGGTTTGAATGCTTCAGTGTTTTTAAAGCCGTGGTGGACAGGTGGCATGTACAGAGCTAGAAGGCGCTTAAAGCTGCTCGCCTAGAGCGAAAGAAATCCCAATATGTGACGACTGTGCCTGTCTGTTTTTGGCCAAGTCAGTGTTGTATAGAGTTTATGTATCACTGGTTTTCCTGTTAACAGCTACAATTAACATCATTGCTGTTCGTTTGCACCATTATGTGATATAAAAGATTTAAAACATGTAATTATTCCCTAGTCTTAAATATTGTCTTAGCAATATAAATATATGTACTCAAATAAATCTGACATTTTGATCTACTCCTGTCTGTGTGTTTGTTCTGGTTCAGAGAAATAAAGTCGGAGAAAGTCTAGTTTAAATGTATGTAAAGCTTAAAATGCCTAGAAAAACATCAAACACAAATACATTGTAAATTTGTAATTTTATGGATTAGTTCAATTTTAGTATCTTTAATTTGTTTCCCTAATTGGGAAACAAATTAAAGAAACTAAACCTGTGTTCTGATCAAACGAGTGTCTTTTTATTGTATTAATGTCTATTTTTACACGTATTTATGTTAGAATATTTAATGTTTTTCAAAAGGGAAACTACGATTACCATCAACAATTTCTGAGATGGCCCCCAAAAACGAACACATGCTGGTCATTGTTAGCGTGATTGTGGGGGTCCCTGAACAGCTCTTGGCGGGGTCCCCACCCAGTGATCCATTTCGACGGCTGGGCTGCATTGGCCACCAACCCTTTCCCTGGAAATCTAGTTTCCTGTAGAGGTTAGTTCCATCCAGCCAATCCAGGACTGCAGGAGACGTTCTCTAGTTTTAGCAGGCGTTTGAAAGGTAGATCAGTGATTTACTGCACTAAAAACATAAAACCACTGAACGAACAGCAGAAGAACAGGGTGAACATCAGAAAAAGTTCATAAAGCACTTAAACGATGCACATTTTTACAACAAGCCCATAATTCTTTTTTTTTAACAAAGAAAGACGACCACTGTTTAAATCTATAGGCCATTTAATGGACATTACATATGAATTAAGGCTTTATTGTTAAAAGCATACAGTCTCACTTGCAGTCCTTCACCCACAAAGCAGCGAATAAACCCATATGATATAGAGCCACAAAACGTTAGTGTACAGCCGGCAGCAACGATCCCACCACAAAGAAAAAAAAGAAGAAAATGAAACAGGTTCACAGAAGAAAGAACAAGAGCGAGCGTCGTCTTACATGATACGTTTCTTCTGATGCCACCTGCTGTCAGCTCATACACAGTGACCATCTTCTATTCCCCCTACAAACATCAGCAACGGCATGAAAAACCCAATCTGACCTTCCCCCACCCCCTCAAAAAAGACCTCAATCACCACTCTCAGGCCGACACTTCAGGGCTCGGCTGGTTTTCAGGAGTCGATCACCGTGCCTGACCAGGTCTCGTGCTTGGTGCCTGGGGCCAGGTGGGTTATGGTCACGTCCACAGCCTGAATCTTCTCATGTTTGGGTGGGATGGAGCAGATCTTATAGCTGACCTCATCGCCTTCTACTGGAACATACTCTCCCTCGATACTGCAAGAAGAACGCAAAGAGAAAAGGTAAAAAATAAAAGCATGGTATTCTGCTCCTATAGCATTTTTCCATGGGCACAAGGAACCTGTACCACAAACAAACGTTTTTCTATTACAGATAAAGCGACCCGAGCCTGAGTCACACCCGAGATGCTGGGCTGCAGCTGGGCTGACCGATCTCCGCTTTCTGATTTGTTTACGGTCTGCACAAAAAATAGCAATGCAGAAACAAACCAACACCTGGAAGTAAAAGCTGTCTGTCTGTTTGGGCCAAAGCTCATTTCAGTGGGAGTTTTCTATGACACTAATAAATTTATCTTTAATGCTGAGAGAAACCTGAAGGGGTTTCAGGACATCACTTGGTTAGCTGGGTTAGGTTTCACTGCACAGCTGAAGAACACTTGAGGGAAAAAAACTCAAGCAAAACTATTTTTTTTTTAAAAAAGAGACCACAATAAGGCCACAATAAGTCTATAAAAAAAGACCACAACAACAAAAGTGGCTTTGACCCAAAAACATACTGAACAGCGCTAAGAAATAAACAATCATCTCTGGGGTTACGTCCACATTGCCCCAGAAAAACCATTAATCACCAAAATCAAAGCAACTTCCTTACATCGTAGTACAGTTTAGTTACAGCCCGGTTCCTGTGCACCAGTGGAAAGTGCCTTTAGTGTTTGTCTGCCTGGTGTTCACTTTTTCCATGCTGTTTGTCAGAAATCCTCTACACCTCCTTCACTGGTCAGTTTCTGACCACAGAGCTGCTCTTTGGTGGATCCCTCTGAAGCTCACGGTGACACTGATGTGTGTGAAAACCTCCACTGTGCTCCATAAACCAGAGCAGTGACGTATACACAGCTCTGCACTGCTGAATGGTTCATGACTCACAGTATCTGGCCAGGTCTGGTCTGTTCTGTTCTGTTCTGTTCTGTTCTGTTGTGTCAGAGGCTGATTATTGAACAGGTGGGAAGGTGGATAAACTGGGCTGTGATTTATATTCATACAGTGGGACTGTGTGTGATGGGTTTATGATTATGATTTTTTTTTCTGATTTAGCATTCGTAGTCTTCATGTTTTACCAGTTTTCTAACCACTTCTCCTCCCATAGGAGCAGTCAGATCTCTGAAATGTCTGGCCATCTCCAGCGCAGTGTGCTTGTATAGAGAGAAGTGATCAGATGGGAAGGGTCCTGAGTATTGCCCAGTTTTGTCGGAGAGTCACCTCGGGAATGAATATGGAGAGAGAATCCCTAACTTTGTAGAGCTGCCCCACCTCACAAAGACGGCTGTGGGTTCAAATTTTGCCAGTAATGGCAATGGGGGGGGGGTGTTGAGTCTCCTGTGGGATGAATTGGGAGAGAAAGTGGGAGAGTGCCTCAGTGGTTTGAGTTCTCTTCTCTTATCAGTGGGTTAAAGTCTGGGCAAAAGGCAAAATTTGCAGTGCTGCGCACCGTCGGGCAGAAGTATCACCACCTCCGTTTTTTTACCCATGTTTTTCCCTTCACTCTCTTGTGTGAAACCTTATTAATCACCTTGCATCACCCTAGCAAACATCTGGAACACCACAGCAACATTTCAGCAACCTGCACGGTTACCTCAGCAACTGGCTAACAACACCTTAGCAAACACCTGCGTTGCCATAGTAACCACCTGAGACACCATAGCAACCAACCTAGCGGCACCACAGCAACCACTACACTTATAATAGAAACCAACATATAAAAATGCATGTAGGTTTGGTGGTCTTGTCGGATACTAAATCCAACATCCCGTGTTTGTCACTGTGACCCCTGGTTCCTTTCACGATCACTATAATCACTATAAGCCAATAAGATATCTCTGTAATGTACCGCTTTACATCAAACCACTCTGACTTAATTTACATTTCAGTCACTTACTGTGCAGAAATAAACCAGCCAAATCTAAAACTAAACTCAGATGCAGCAATATAAGGCTTGTTTGCATTAAGGCCTTTCAGGCAACTTTAGATTAATTAGTTTTTTTTTAAGCACTGATAAAATGGGCCAAAAACACAGTTTAGAAGCATACAGATAAGAGAAGTGGCACATTTATACCTAATTAAAAGTACAAAAAAAATGTAAACCGCCATTCATGTTCCATTCACTGATGTCACACAGCAGAAAGTACAGAAGGTGTGACCTTAAGGTCCTAAGACTTCGAGATAAGAGGTCACAGTTTCCTTCGAAACAGAGTGGGACCTGTTTCTCTATTCGTCCGCCCACAGAGCGCGACAAAACAATGAACAGGAAACAGGACATTTTTCCACCGGTGCTTTTCAGCTGCCTCCAAGGCCGAGAGCCCTCTCGCAGACGCAAACGTTTCTCATCACAGCGAAACAGGCGGGCGCTTCAATAGGGTTCTGTCACATGGAGGCATTCTGCTTCCTCTAAATGCACAAAGCAGCGACGGCTGAGAGCTCTGCAGCTCTACAGAGGAAGAGGGGGGGTTTATCACACTTTCACAATCCACCAGTGCAAAGGTCAAGGAGCACAACTGTGACTGCCTGACCATAAGAGGCAAGTGACATGCACAAAAAATGTGTTTCCTGAGGTGTGGTGGAACAGACCATTTGTAAACATAAAAGAATCATTTAATAAGGAAAACCCAACAATTAGCAAAAAATGAATGAATAAAAAAAAAGGGCAAGGCATCCAATCCACTAAGCGGTTTACGCAATTACTATTAACAAGTTTGGTCTTAACCTGCCTTGTTTACGAAGCATGCTGTTCAGCGTTCTAAAAGTAAATATTCATCAACGTAATGAGAACGTTGCCACTTCTAGACTGCCATGCCACTACCACTTAGGTGCTGCGTACCATAATTTGATTATAGTCAAGTTAAGTAGGTGTTTGTCTTTTCAAATGAAACAACGTGCCTTTAAGACAATCGAACAGAACGAAGGACAAAAAAACAGGCAACAAAGAACGTTAAGTGCTCAAAAAACACAAAAATGCAAAGACTGAGGTAGAAAGCAATAATTAATTGTGCAAAAATATCAAATAGCAGCAACAACAGTCCAGGTTAGGGAGTAACATTTCTTTGTTAAAAGCAGAACGATTATAACTAAATATTTCCATTTCAATTAAACACACATTAATTTGCTAAATTATAAGAATGCTGTGATATGTCAAACTAGGACTGTTACTATTACATGATTATAATATGTGTTTAACAATTCAAAATGTATCACTTTATATGCATTAAATTTGTAACTACTAACATGCATGCATTTGGCAGATCCTGCTAGTGTGGGTTTCCTCCCTTTCAAAAACACACCAAAGAAATTTGAGTGCTAATAGTGCCCCCTTGTGGAGAATGTTCAGAATGAACCCAGCTTCATAATAACCTGTGGGCACTCTTTTCAAAACAAAAGTACTCACTAAGCCAATTCAATGAGAATGTAATTTGAATAAATGGTTTAAAATGGAGTAATTTGATTTTAATTGAGTAATCATGACAGCTCAACACACTCGGAGCGCTCTGAAAAACACTGTGACTGGTCAGAGGCTGGGTTGCACTCGATTGTAGCCCTCCTGTAATGTTAGTTCTGAAAATTATACTGTTAGTACTGTTAAGAGCAACCTCTCCCACATGAACGCAAACTGTGAATCCCTAAAAACATCCACCCACTCATTTACGCGCGCGCGCGCGCACACACACACAAAGGCGTGTTAATGTGTCTCCTCACAGAATGCTCCTAACATGGACAAGGCTGACACTTTAGCATGACAACCTGCTGCATTTATTGCGGCCTCAACACAAGAAACATCAACAGATACTCATTCACAGCCCACTCACACCACAGCCCTTAAAAGGAGAGTGAATGACTCACTCACCTCATATGAAAACACACACATGCACGCGCACACACACTCACGCTTTTATAACTTTTCAGAACGTAGAGCACATATTACCACATTCTATTATAAGTAGGTAAGTATTTAAATGTAGTAATAGTAGCAGTAGTAACGAAAGTACAAATATTAATAACAGTAACAATAATAGTATTAGTGATTATAGTAATGGGAATTAAATTAATAGAAATGTAATAATAATCATAAATGTTAACTATTATTATTATTAGTAGTAGTTGTTGTAGTAGTTGTAGTAGTATTACATATAACATTGAATATCTCAGATGTTTTAAAAAATAAACAGAAATGTCAAAGACTCTGCACCATTTCTTGGTCTCTACTCAAAGTTGACATCAAGCATTTTATATTCCTCTTTCCACTGAACACTGTGTTCTGACGACTTTCAGGTGGATCTATCTACTAATTAGAAGCTGTCGAACAAAAACCCTCTCTGAAATACACGCGTCTACCTTTCACTCAAATTATGTATTAGTTTAATTTAAATTCAGCATTAAATTAGAAAAGGAGGAGTATTTTCTCTGGTGGGGTCAGACATTTCGATCCCACTGTATCTGTGTTATACATGCTATGTATATTCTATATGTGAAGCATCTGTATTAGACAGACACACACACACACACACACACACACACACACACACACACACACACACACACACACACACACACACACAC
>JBBPCY010058980.1:0-34159 GCA_037974405.1 Brachyalestes nurse
TATATATATATATATATATATACACGCGCACACACACACTCTCTCTCTCTCTCTCGCTCTCTCGCACACACACACACACACACACACACACAAATACACACATACATGCACACACTCACACACTTCCTGTCATCTATCTAGTGGAGTAGGGGGGAGGATTTTATGGAGCAAGAATGAAGTGAAGGCAATCTGACCTCCAATGCTGAGAACACAGCAAAATCAAATAAAGAGAAAACAAGAAAGCAGTGTTGCCAGTTATTGAGTAAATCCCCCCATATTGACTTAAAAAAACTCTTCTCAGATTTTGTTCTCACTCATAGCTCCAAACAGAGTAGATTCTAAAGCAAATTTAATCTGAATTGGTCTTTATAGAAAATTTCTATCTGGGTGGAATGTGTTTCCAACAAAATGAATGTGAATTGAATTTGTCTTTATAATTTATTTGATCCGAATTGAATGTCTTAATAGAAAATTTACTCCAGCTTGGATTTGTACTTTGTAACAATTTGAATCTGAATGGTTATTTCTCCTTATAGCAAATTGCATCTCCATTTATCTGAATTGCATTTGTTTTCAAAGGAAACTTGGTCTGAATTGTCCTTACAGCAAATGTATTTTAGTGGAATTTGTGTTATAATGACTTTTATCTAAAAAGAATGTCTTTATAGCTAATTTAATCCTAACAGATTTTTTTGTAGCACATTGAATCTGAATTGATATTTCTCTTTATAGCAAATTAATCCAAACTTTATTGCAGATCTTATATGAATTAATTTCTTTGTAGCAAATTGAATCTGAAACTTATCTTTACAGTAAATTTAATCAGAAATAATTGAATGTGAACTGAATTTGTCCTAACCCAGTTGCAGAAATATCCTATTATGGAAATAATACGTCAACTTGTAAGACCACAGTAATCTCAGATAGACCTGCTTATGGGGTTTCTAAAACTATGCAGTATATTGTTATCTAGCATTCATCAGATGACTGTGTAACCGACTTCATATTTTTAATGAAATTACATAACTAACAGTAAAATAACAATATGTACATTTAATGTTTAGTATGTTTCAGTTTTACACAGGTTCAAATTTTACACTTGGACAGTGTGGAAGGACCTAATACACACACACTCAGTCACCAAGAGGTGAGTGCAAACAAACAGTCTTGCAGTGCTGTTAGTGATTGTGTGTGGCAGAGGTTTGGCTAAAAGAGGAAAGAGAGAGGCACTCACATTTTATTTGTTCAGTTTGTTAGTGCTTTACTATTGTCCTCTCAGAGTGTTTCCAAATGTTTCCCATTTGTGCAGTGTGTGTGTGTTTGTATGTATATAAGCGTGAGTGTTCATGTGAGTATGCTTTTTGTGTACGTTTAATTGCATTTCTGGGTATATATTATATATACCTAGAAATGCAAATATATATATATATATATTTGCAAATATATATATATATTTGCATTTTTAGGTATATATAATATATACATATATATAATATATATATCATCTTAGACAGTTCAACCTTAAATGACCAGAAGTGATGAGGGAAATGTTCCATCAGGCAGCACTGGAACCTGATGAGGAGGTATTGTGTCTTGAATATTCAGGTTTCAGTTTCATGTTTCTAAGATATATACATATATATGTGTGTATGTGTGTATAAATATACATATACATAAATGTGTGTGTGAATATGTTTTTGTGCAATGTATTTACACATATTTACATATAGGTGCACTTTGTACTTTGTTTTTTTCTGCATCATTTGACTGTGTGTGTGTGATATGTGTAGGTGTAAGTGTATATGTGTGTTTTTGTATATATATGTATATGTGTGTGATTTGTGTAAATGTGAGTCTATATTTATGTTTTTGTATGTGTGTGTGTGTGTGTGTGTGTGTGTGTGTGTGTGTGTGTGTGCGCGTGTGTGTGACTGGGGTAACAAAGTGTCTTCCTTGTCATCATCAACCTGTCTCTCTTTGCTCCCTCATCAAAATTCCTTTGAATGCACTGTTGCCATGGCAGCCTGGAGAATGTACTGCCGAGATTTCTTCCCTCTGATAACAACTCTGAGTCTGCACCCCCCAACCATCCCCCCCCCCCCCACATATTTAAGTGCATAATAGTTTTTTGCCATGCCTTTAAACAGTACAGTATTGGTGAAGCAATAGTAACAATAATAGCAACAGTAACAATAATGACATCAACAAAGACACCAAAAACCTCAATAACAATAAATAATCCATGATGGAATGTAATTTTTCTTGTACAAAATATTAATAATTCAAACTACTCTTTGATGATACATTTATCGTATTTTGTGAAAGTCCCTGTATTTCTTTCCTACCTAATAACAACCATAACAACCACAGCTGTAATCACAGCCATACTCATGAGGTAAAGTAGTAGGATTTATTATTGCTATTTTCATGTGCTTTAAGTGACTGACGTAAATGAGGTAATGATGTAAATGTTCTGATTGGTTGCCCTGTATTACAAGTTGCTTTGGTCTGAAAACCCTTCTTAATTTCAATGTGAAAGGGAGGGGCTGAAATACTATATATATATTTTTCACTCTATATATTTTCCACATTCTTCACTCTACTGGATAAACTGCATTAGACCATTCATTGTTGTGATGTCACAACCATTATATGGGCCCTTTATATTTCCCATACTTGCTGCATCATGTGTTTGCTTTGCTTGGTTGTGGGTCTTTTAGAAGGAATGAATGTGTCTATTTTTCCCTTGGAAACTACTTCCCTTGGAGTTTTCTCTTTTCTACGCACACTAATCACAGCCAACAAAAGTGAAACAGGGATTTGTTTATAGGTAGAAGACAGAATTATAGAATTATAGAAAGCCTGCTAATTGCTGTAGAACTCCTTGCGCTCATGAACGTGCTACAAATAGCACATTTTGATGTTGCATAACATTATGCTTATTAATGATGAATAGTGGCCATCAGACCTGAGGAGCTCACGTCACTCTTGTGTAATCAGAAGAGTGCTAATGAGGGCCCACAATGAACATTTGCACAGGGTAACTTCATTAAAGCACATCTACATTAGTGGACTTGGTAGCTCTGGTAACCCTGCGGGATCCCCCCACCCCCACCTTGCAGACCAGCCCCTCAGGAAACCTCTGTCTTTTCCTTAACTTTAAATAGCTCTCCTCCACAAGGCTGCAGAAGGAATGGGGACATCTTTTTTCTGCTGGAGAAATGGGTCTGTAGTTTAGAGTGGCGATTTAGGTTTCCATGGATATTTAGGCACATTTGCTGTACTGTAAAACTGTTTAGAAAATGGAAGAACTGAAAAGTTACATTTCAAAAATTTGGGATATCTCAAATCTTTTTTTTTCTAAAATTGAAATGCTTTCCCATGGTCATTTCACAGAATTGTACATAATTTATCCTTAACTGTAAAGATAAAAATGACCTAATTGATATTTTGGAAATAAACACATATCATTAAAATCCTTAAGTGAATTCGTTTTAAAGCGTAGATACTTTTAAGCATATATAGCTGGAACAACCAATAGTCACCATGCTCAGATAATGGCTTCAGGACCATGGACAGGGTCCCCACACAGCAAGTCAAGTCAAGGCAATTTGTGTATAAACCACATTTTAAAACAACAGAAGTTGGCCCAAAGTGCTGTACACTATTAAAAAAAAACTCAGAAAAACTACCAATTGGTTACTTACACTCGAAAGCAACAGAGACTTCAAATGAAGATTTAAACTTAAGACTTTAAAATGGAAGTGGAAGGAGAAGACCTAATTTCAAAAGCAGACCATTCCAAAGCTTGGAGGCTGCATTGGAGAAAGCCCCGAAGGAGCTCACAAATATAAAGGAGGCCATAAATATATTGCTGAGTGACTATATTTAAAGCTTTAAAAACAAACAGCAAAATTTGAAAATCTATCCTAAATCTCACTGACAACCAGTGGAGAGAAGCCAGCACAGGAGAAATACTGTTCCTTTCTCTAGTAGCAGTTATAAATCTAGCTGCTGTATTTTGAACAAGCTGAAGGCGAAATAGCATAGATTGAGGCAAACCCACATATAAGATGTTGCAATAATCAACTCGGGAGGTGATAAAAGCCTGAAAAACTGTTTCCAAGTCTTTCTGGGAGAGGAAAGAGAGGAAACTTAATCTTAGCAATTGACCTAAGCTGATAAAAACTGACCTTAACAGCAGAAATGTTATTTTTTAAACTAAAGGACTGCTCAAGGATAATGTCGATGTTCTTGACACTTGAATGAACTGGTGCTGACAGAGAACCTAACTGAGTACTTTGAGGGAAGTTTTTGGCCATCCAGTATTTAATATCCCTAAGGCAGTCCACCATCTTCCTAATAGAAGAAACAGACTCAGATCCAAAGCTTACTAGTACATAAAGCTTGGTATCATCAGCATAGCAATGATAAGTGACATCATACTTCAGAAAGATTGCACTCAAAGAGAGCAGATGTTGGGCAAACAACAAAGATGCCAAGATAGAATCTTGTGGCACACCATATTGATGGGCACAGAGTTGGAGAAGGATTTATACGTTAACTGACATAGTTCTAGCCACTTTGGCATACAGCCCTGAAATCCAACTTCACACTCAAAACATTTCAGTAAAATTTTGTGGTCGCTGGTGTCAAATACTGCAGTAAGATCTAGCAAAACTAAGATTGTGCACAAACCTGAATGTAATGTCATCTTTTGAAACCTGACTGGAGTTAAACACATACATTTCAAGATATGAAAGGAGCTGAGAAAAGACATCTTTAGTTATAGGCCAAAAAATAAGAAAGAACTGTGTGGTAAAAAGTAGTTTTTTGGTAATAGGTAAACTACTGCATGTCTGAGCTTAGCCAGTATTTTAACATTTTCTAGGTAGCTGTTTATTATAGCCAAACAACTGGATTAATAGCATTAACAATATCTTTAAAGAAGGTGGAGGAGTGGCTAATTAGATGGCTTAACTTGATTGGATAGCTAACAAGGGAAACAAGATGAAAATGTGCTGGAGTGATAGGAGGTATTAATAGAGGTGTATCTGTTTTCATGTGGATTGTGTTAGCTTGAATGTGTTGTATCTTATGAAAGAAATGATTAAGACATTTCTTAAAGGTTGCAGGAGAAGACTCCAATGATCCATTATAGGACGATTCAAAATGAATTAATCATGCTAAAAGGAGCTGTAGGTTTCAGAGCAGTTAATACAGATAACTAATTTGATGGAGCTTGATAGAGCTTTAATCAGTTTCTAAGAATTTCATAGGAAATTAGTGATTTGTCCATTTGAGGGCATGGATATTATCATTGAACCAGGGCTGGACACTGCTTCTGACCTTGGATCTCCTTTTAGAAGGCCAACAAAATTCAGAGGGTCCATACATGTTGATTTAAGGAGATGACAATCTCATCACAATCAGAAGAGCAGGAGAGTGTTGCATATACGGTAGGCAAATGGGTCATAGACAAGACCTCTCAGAAATGCGCTGCTGTATGAGCATTTATGGAATGAGAAAAACACTGTGGCCTAACAGAGTTATTAACACGACATGAGAGCACAATTTCAAAAACAAGTGCAAAATGATCAGAGATACCAGTGTCAGAAATCTCCATGTTGTTTACAGTGAGTCCAAGTGTTAGCACTACATCCAGCGAGTGACCCTTCTGGTGTGTAGGACTTGAAACCAACTGTGTTAAATGAGCCCACAAGACAAATAAATTATTTCACCAGGGGAAATGGTGGACAACAAACATGAATGTCCATAAATCCTAAAATCAGAGTCTTTCAGAGTGCAACACCATAAAGGATAAGTTTGCATTTCAAGAGATTTCAAAAAAGAGTAGCTGCACCTCCACCATGACTGGTAGAGCTTGGTGCATTAAAAAATTACAGTCTAAGGGAATTGTTTCAGAAAGAGAAGTCACCTCACTGTGGCACAAAAAAGTAAATTATCTGGATGTAAAAAGGTCATTTCAATTAAAACATTTATTTGATAGAGACTGTCTATCCATCCATCAGTCCATCCATCCATCCATCCATCCATTCAGTAAGATAAACATCCTTTTATTTACCAAGTCCAACAGAAAGCTCTTTTCTATCCTGCATCACCATCTTTCAGTCCTCTGTGTTTCTGGGTGGTTAGAATTATATCTCCTGGCAGGTTCCAGCAGGGTAATCTATCACAGATATGCATGCAGTGGAGGCTCAGCTGCAGCCATATGTGCAGGCCTGTGTAATGTAATAAAGGTGGATGGTGTGGAGGGTGCCTCTGAGACACTGGCTCTCTGCTGTAAAACTGCACTCCACTCTGTTTATCAGATCACTGACATTTCTGACATGCTGTTACTGGGAAACAACAGCAAAACACAACATGATTTTTCACTACTGTATCACAACTGATGCTATCTCAATGTTCAGTTTCCTTCTATCTCTCTCTCTCTCTCCATCTATCTCTTCATGTGTCTATTTCTCAACCCACCTGTGTCTGTCTATCCATTCATCTATCTTTCTATCTATCTTTCTATCTTGGTCCCTTGCGCTGTTGCTTTTTCACTCGCTCTTTCATTCTCTTTCTCTTTCTCTCTATTGCTCTCTCTCTCTCTCTCTCTCTCTCTCATTATCTCTGCTGGAGGTGTCTGTCCATCTCTGTAGTGTTAGAATTGCCCAAAGAGGAGTTGGAGACAGCTGGATGATTTGACTAGCACAACAATATGTTCACATGTGAGTCCAGAACTTCAGCTCAAATAAATCGTGACAGAATAGTCCCCCCAAGAAAATCACTTTAGATGGCTGCCATTTTCTCTTTCATGTACTCCCCTTTCAATCTTTCTCCCACCCCAACACTGATGAAAAATCTGACTTTTCTCTCTATGATTCAAAAAGAAGAATAAAAGGCATAAAAATCAGAAGTATCTGCAGTTCAGTTCTGTCTGCAGGTGGATCAAGTGCAACAGACAGTTTATAATCTTCTGCATCTTCTACATTAAATTGAAACCTTTGAAAACAAGAAACTAATTTAATAAAAATAAAAAAAGACACAATAAAAAAACTAAATAAAAAAGAAGCAAACCTAGTAGATTGCACTGGTTCACATTTTAAATCTCCAAATATTGCAGAATATGCCAGCTGTTGTCCAGATGTTCCAGAACACCTCTTTGAAAGAAGAAAAAAAATATAATATAATGCACACACACACACACACTGCACGCGCGCCGCCGGAGTCACGCTGTCTCACATTCCCAGACTTCCAGACTCTGCCGAGATCCCATCAGAACGCCATCACGTTGCTGCGGCAGAGCCTCGCGCAGCTCGAGCCCAGCACAACGGCACCGCGCCGCCACGTCTTCCTCTCCAGCGTCATACTCATCCCCACTACCGTCATCGCTTTCAGAGGGAGGAAGGAGAAGGCTGTGTGTGTGTAGGGGAGGAAGGTGGTTTGGTGGTGGGGGGGAGCTGCAGAGCATAGCTGCAGATGAAAAAACTCAGCCGTGGGTGGGATGCCTGCAGCTCTCTCTCTCTCTCTCTCTCTCGCTCTCTCTCTCTCTGCACAAACCACTAACCCTGGCTCGCGATTAGCAAAGCTCGGCGCGAGGAGCTGCCTAAAAGTGGCGTGAGGATGAGAAAATCTAATATTCGCTGCGACTATTGAGTTGGTGGGACGTGAAAGGCGTGAGGCTTTTGCAAGACTCCCTTCTGGACACGTCCTCGTCTTGCGCGGGCCATTTTTTGGGGGAGGAAGAAGGCGGCGGGGGGTGTTTTTTTGCACCCCGCGCCCCAACGGGCTAATTTTCCTAGGGGGACTTCTCACCTCGTGCACCCCCTTGGATCGCTCGCGCAGGAATTGAGCGTGGATTAAAGTGTATTGGAGGATTTTAGTGTCACCTTCGGGGGCAGCGATTGCAGAGCTCACCCCAACCCCGAACCCACCACACAAACACCCCGCAACCCCGACGATCAAGACTAACATCTCTTTTTGCTGGGATTTTTGGAGTGGAGATAAATCACGGTGGGGATTTGGTTCGAGATCAACGTCCCGAGGTGTGTGTGCGTGTGTGTGTGTGTGTGTAAGTGTATGTGTGTGTGTGTGTGCGTATGCCCCCCCCCAATCGATATAACTTGCGTTTTCATTGGAAACTACTGGCGCGAGGGAGCGGCGGAGAGGTCTGCTGGGACCTGGACAGCGCTTGGTGCTGAAATCGGACGCGCCCGGGCAGAGGTAACTCTCCTTCATTCTCTTCTTCTTTTCTCCCTCACTTCATCTGGTTCTCAGTGCGTAGGCAGTTGCATTCAGGTCATGCAGCGCTCCTGATAACGTGCATGCATTGCCATCCCGTCCCCAGCGCCGCAGCTCCTGGGTTCTTCTGACGTCTCGGGCCTTTTTCAGCAGCGTTTTAGGCAACATAGGCTGCGCAGCAACCCCCCCCCCCACCAGATATCATTTTACGTGCTTTAACTTTAGGGGAGGAGGAGCGTCTCATAAAAAGGTGGTGGTGAGGGAGGGTGTTGCTGTGTCGGGCAGGTGAAGCAGGGCTCTAACCCATCGAAGGCTGATCAGGCGTGGGCTCTGCATATTTCTATTTACTTATTTAACGGTTTATTTATTTATTTATTTATTTATTTAAACATGCTTGTTGGCATGGTGTCCACCAGCCTTTAGCAGACCTTCCCCAGTTGACATATGTGTGCCCACTTTTACCCCACCCCCACCCACCTACTTACCTGTTCTAAGCAAGTCAGTGTCCGGTTTGGTTGATCCATGGTGTCCTGCAAGGAGAAGGCCTTAATAAGGTTCTAAAGCTTCATGAGCTGTCAGGTTGTGCCTTTGCATATTGCAGAGAGTGGTCTCTGCAGCACAGAAAAGAATACTGCCACACACACACACACACACACACACACACACACACACACATACGCACACACTCACATGCAAAACTTCCTTCCCTAAGTCTTCTCACTTTCCACATCCCCACAGGCAGTAAAGCAACCTGCAGAGCTGGACTACAATGGTGGCCTACAGCGATAATAGACACATATACTGCATTAAAGCAACCCATTTGGACCATTTCCACCACTTGTCCATGGTGAGAGGTGGACGAAATAGAATGCAGTAATTCAATGATGTGTGTGCTGCAAGATACACACACACACACACACACACACACACACTTTCAGCAACTTGAGACAAGTTCCAGGAGCTGCTACTTGTTTTTCTGTTGTACACAGCGGCCACTGGAGGGCTCTGTTGGTCCCGTGTAATCATTAAGCATTAAATGACAAGTTCACTGTCCCATAACCCTGGCCTTAATAATAAATGTTGTCCCCTGTCATTTATGAAGGTGCATAGTAAAACCTCTCTGTGAGCTTCTGTTCTTTCCTCATACTCATACTTTCCGCATAGTCCAGGGTGCTATCGTTTAAGTCTTTAGACACCTAAATGTGTCTCCTTTATGAAAACTCTGTACCACCTAGCTTTTTTGAAGTGCAAAACACCCCGTTCACAAAAACAATCATGACAGCTAAGATTTAGTGTCTGCTTCATTGATTGCAAGGCTCATTTCCACAGGAATGACACAATTACAAGGGTGCACAGGGCCTTCGTGACATAATTTCATATTCTGCATATTACAGGCAGGTTACAGGCTAGCAATTACTCAAGACTGCGTTACTTCAGGCAATCTCATTTACAAGCCTGCTGCTGTGAGGATGCTAAGGCCTTCTTAGTGAGTTCTGAATTCATGGTGCTGGAATGCATACAGGAATGCTCATATCAACCCCTATGGTGTGGTTAATTTGTTGTGTAAGGTATAGACAGTGTAGCATGAAGCAGTGGTGGCTAACTCAAGTCGTAGAAGGTCAGACTTCATTTGGTCATACTCCCTCCTGATTTGACTCATTTACTAATGATCAAGTGTGCTGGACCGTGCTGGGCAGGAGTCTAGATGCCCAGGGTTTTAATTGTCCCCACACCACACCAGCCCAAAGAGGGCATAGGTATGCTGTACTGTGCCTTTAATAGCATGTTTGGGCATCAGAGTTGGCTCACTGAACAAATCTAAAGCCAGAAACAAGCAAACAGAGAAACAAACAGATAAACAAGAGCCAGTTAATAACAGTGTTTGGCATCTCTCCCGGTCTGCTCACCTGCCTCGGCTCCATTTTGAAGTGGCCCAAATCACTAGGCAGAGAAGATCTGCTGCTCTAGCATTTTGTGTCAGGGATTCAAGGCAAATGTCACCCAAAAGTATGATTCGTTCCCCCATCTCCTGCATGCTGAGCACAGTGCCATGGGGGACAGTGCCATTTGTGAAACCTCATTCTATCTTTAGAACATCTTCATTCGTTGCAGACTGGTTTTGCGATAAATATCTCAGCTGTTTGCCATAACCTTTAATATTAAGGTTGAAATGGGGTTCTTCAAATTGCATCATGGATGTATGGATGTATCTTCATCCCATAAGTTTAAAGGAAGGTTCTATACCAATTAAACATTTTATTCTAGAACCACACATCCAAGAACGCTTTTTGAACTTTTATTTGAAGGGGGAATATATTATTGAAGAGGAATATATTATATTAATTAATAAAACATAATAAAAGTGGTTTGGTGTGAAACTCTACAGAAGCTTGCTAAATCAGACTTATTTACAGTGGTGGTAAATGGAGTCAGACATTCTCTAAAAGCTACCTCTCAGAAAGTTATTACATGAAATGGTTAAGAATGCACTGCAACGTAAACACTCAGACATCTGCAGGTTTACTGTGGGTAAAGTTGGATATAAAATGGCTATATTTGTACTGTAGATGCGGCATTGCCTGATTCCTGATTCCTGTAAATAAATACTAGTTTTTCTAGAATTAACGCATTTTGGTTTTTAAAACCCATTCTGAATGACTATGTTTACACCTTAACCAGTGAATCATGGTAGAATCTTCAATAATCTTTGAAACTGGCCTGTAAGGCATGTAAAAGGGGACACTTGGAACATAAAATAGAAAAAGAGGTAGAAATAGTACAATGGAAATTACCATAATAACTCTGCTGGATACGTAGAAAGGGTCATTAAGGGACATGATGCAGGTGGCTTCCTGTTTGTCTGTTTGTGTGTGTGTGTGTGTGTGTGTGTGCGTGTGTGTGTGTGTATGTTTGTGTGTGTGTCACGGACAATGCAGATTTGGTCATCTCCCTCTGGCATACCAGTCTGCAGTCTGCATTTGGTGACACAACATTACATTGCTGAGTCATTACATCACACACACACACACACACACACATACACATGAACACACACACAGTTAGTGATTCACTGCTGGAGGAAAAATAACCATGCTCACATGGGCACACACAGCCCGGACACATTCAGTGGTGAACCCGGCTACTAGATCTAGACCTCCAGATTAGGCTTTAAAAATCAAAACATGTCCAAAAACAGGGGGAAACACACATTTTGATCATTCTAATATCTCAGTGGGGTTCTAGTTGTGTTAGCACCAAACATTGCACATAAAACGTGTTTTTGAATCACGTAACAGACATCTGAACATATATGTGAGCTTGTGTGCTGCATTTTTAGAGTGGCTCCTTCAGTGAAGAGTTCTAGCACAGAGCTGTTGCTGTTCACTATCTGGTCAGACTGCTAATCATATTCACAGTCAGTCTAGAACTTCTGGAAGTTTTCCTCACAGAACTGGTCCCAGCCAAAGGAAATCAAAATGTATTATTTTATTGTATTGTCAGTTGTCTAATCCTTTTGGTTGTGTATCTGCTATATAAAACCTTCAGTCCAGTTCTTGAAGGCCTAATGAATAGGAGAGCATGCTTAGATATCTACCTAGCCACCACCGATCTAAAACAAACTCTGTTTTCCATTTTTCATTTCAAGAATGTAATCCTTTTTTTCTGACCGCATGTTACAATGAATAGCAAGTCAGTGTCCGTGTAGTATGAATAGTTCTTGCCAAGTTTAAATACAAATATTATTAAATCAAATTAACTAATTAAGTAATATTATATTATATTATAAATAACTGAGTAATCTAATCAATATAGCTTTTTGATGTTAACCTGTACTTTAAGTCCAGTGCATATTCACTGATGCTAACATACAAGCTGAAATTAACATAGGTTATTGATGCTAACTTATAGGTTAACTTCAGTGCAGTCCATTAATGTTAACCTATAGGCTAATAGCAGTATAATTTATCCTATTAACCTGTAGTCTTACACCTGTAGAATTTAATGATGATGATCTATAGGTGAAAATCGGTAGAGTTCACTTATTATAACTTATCTACTAAAATCTATAGAGTTTACTGATGCTAATATACTGGTTAAAATGAGCATATTTCACTGATGTTATATGATACATTGATGCTTACATGTGTACTAATGATGGCAGAACCTATATGTTAACCTATAAGTTAACAAGTTAACATGTATAATCAATTAATTTTATAACTAATTTTATACAATTACAATATATAATTACAATGAAAACTGGGGGGATTGCGCTAGATTTGAAACTTTAATGAGATAAGGAAGGACGTAAGAATTATAATCACCTTTTATTCAAACCTAAGAAAAGTCAGAATATGACTGGGTGGCGTTTGTGTGTGTTATATCCAGGTGAGTAGTTACTGCGGCTGAACTAATGCAAAAATCACAATGACTTATTTTCCACTTCAGGTGCAGCAATACAGAGGCAGACCCAGACTGTACTAATCCATGTTTGTCCTACTCAAGTTTTTGATCTGGACTTTTTATGGTTACACGGAGTCTGATGAATGTTTTCGAATATGATTTAAAAAGCCCCCGTAGTACACGACATCTATTCTACAAAATGGCAAAAACATTTGTGTTGATGTGGTACGAACTGCAGATGGAGGGCATTATGTGGTTTTCTACAAAGGATGCACAATCGCAAGCTCCCATCGCAAGAAAGCACTGTAATTACTTATCCATTCTGTTGGGGACGATCATCTACATCTTTAGTGTTGTTTCTCCAGACCTTCTAGAGTAGTTAACATATGTTGTGTAAGCCATTACAATAACATTGAGAGGCACCTGCAACACATATTCTGATTTTCTGCTTTTACATTCCCCCCGTAATGTAATTTAAACTAGCACAGTACAATACAGTCAAGTGATGTTGGCATTGTTTAAAAAGATGCATTGGTGCTTGGCATGCCCCAGAGGCAACATGTGCTAGCCCTCACCATCCCAGCATTGTTGGCATCATGTGATTGGAGTCTTATGTAGCATGACCAATGGAAGGCGGCGGGGTGCTTACAGGATGTGCAGATCAGTTATCAGATGCACCCCCCACCAATTTCTATTTTCCATTTTCGAATATTTCCCCCTGTGGACTGGTTGAAGGGCAAATATCCTACACATTCCATGTGTTTTCTTTTTGATCTTGAAGTCCACTTATTTTATTTGTGCATATGATTAAAATTATAGAGCGTGTTTTATTATTGCATACTCCAGATGGGTATTTGAATGCCCCTTTTCCTGTGTTAAACCTCACTCAAAAAGACTGAACCACTCTTTAGTCTGAATGGGAGGGGCTAAAGGACTCCAGGCTCAAGTCAAGTTAAAAGAAGGTGTTTTTTTCATTTCAGCCATATACACAGTACACAGTGAAACAAGACCCATTTAGTGTGTGTATGCAATGTGATTGGGACAGGTGGCAGTTTGATGCAGTGTGTGTGTGTGTGTGTGTGTGTGTGTGTGAGATGTATAGTTTGTTATTCAGTTCTCATTTAGAAGTCTGATGACCTTCCTCCACTACCGGGCACTGAAGGCCCATATGCTGCAAAAAGAGTGCTTGAGAGAAGGTGTGTGGGATTATCCACAATGCTAGTGGGTCTGCCCTCATTAATTAAATAAATCAGTATCATTAATTTATCTGTCTCATTAGTATAAAGAAATGTGATTTCTTTTTAAATGAGTTTGAATGGTAAAGATGGTGCTCATGGGTGCTCCATGTGAAAACAGAAGGAATGTGTGTAATGTGTCCTTTCTGGAGACAAAGGAAAAATGGTGTTGTTTCCTTAAGACACCATTACAGCTACATGCTATCTTAATGAAATCAGCTGAGCTTTTATCTTTTAAAACATGCATTTTATACCGAGGATGACTTCAGCCTTATGATATAACTAATTTACATTACGATAAAACTACATTTACATTTACAGAATTTAGCAGACGCTCTTATCCACAGCGATATACACTAGTTTTTAAATAGTCTACATCTGTTCTACAAACCTGAAAAAGCATACTTAAATCAATGTCTGCTATTCAACAAATTTACTGACAAATTTACAGTTCAGTCCACCATCCTCACAAAGTTTCTGTGGAAGTTTGGAGGGAACATTTGTGGATATGTGGAGTGTGAATTCTGTCCAGTCATTGCTGGAAATTATCTGATCCAGCAAGGTCCAGGGATGAGGTTTCTGTGGTAGAAAATGAAGGACTTTGTTGCCTCACTACACAACGGCTGCAGAAATGCTTGTTGCAAGCTTGACTTTGATGATGGTTTGTTGTGATGTTTATCAGATGTCTAAGCAAAAATTTGGCTAGGTTACTGAATCTTATTATTTTGTTCCCTTTTCCCGTTTTGACTTCTATCAGATGGTGATCTGCCTTGGAAGCCCTGCGTTGGCTAGCAGACACTGCAGAGAGAGCTAGCTGGGGGTTATCATCTTTTGCCTTTAGAACAGATTCTGCCCACAGGAGCAGACTACACCTACTCTGTAATGGAATGCTTGCATTGCATTTCTAGTGGTGTTACCACCTGTTGGACAGCATGGGTACAATGCTGCAGGTTTTGCGGATGCATCATGTGGTGTAAATGTCTGCAACAGAGGGGAGAGAAAATGCAGTGACCTTTTCAGCAATCCGTACTATCCTGTATACAGTCTTTCTCAACCAAGCCTGGATTCAGCTCCAGCTAATGCTCAATATAAACCTTCAATAGAATGTTGTGAGATAGTGGTGTGTGTTTATCTGCTTTACTTAGTCTTTTAAGGAAACAGAGGCGATGGAGCTGGTGTTGAAGGTCCACATGAGGTTCTCTGTAATGTGAACACCAAGGAGCAGTCTTCTCTGAGGAGCAGTTGATGTTCAGTGGAGAGTGATCATTTCGTGTTCTCCTGTAGGCAACAACCATCTCTTTTGTTTTGATCATATTCAGAGAAAGGTCGTTACCTCTAGAAGCAGTCAGTTAACCATTGCACCAAATCTCTGTATGCCTCCTTGTCATTCTCACTGATCAAACCCACCATGATCATGTCATCAGTAAACTTTATGATTTGGCTTGAACTGTGCAAAGCTGCATAATTGGTCAGCAGTATGAACAGCAGAGGGCTGGGCATACAGCCACGGAGGGGCCTTGTGCTCAATGAGGTGGTATTGGAGATGTTGCTCCTGACCTTGACTGACTGAAGTCTCCCAGGCAGGAAGTCCAGGATCCAGTTGCAGAGGGAGGTGTTCAGGCAAAGCAGTCTCAGGTTTCCTATCAGATGCTGAGGAATGATGGTGTTGAGTGCTGAACTGAAATCTATGAACAGCATTCTAACATAAGTGTCCTTTTTGTCTAGATGGGTGAGGGCCAAGGGAAGGGTGGCGGTGATGACATAATTGTTGAATGATAGGGACGATATGCAAACTGCAGGGGGTCCAGTGTGGGGTGCAGTTGTGATTTTCTGTGCGTCATGACAAGCCTATTAAAGCACTTCACGATGACTGGTGTGAGTGAGACGGGATTGTAGTCATTGAAGCACAATATTAATGACTTTTTAGGCCCAGGGATGATGGAGGTGGTTTTGAAACATGTTGGAATGACGGTGGTGCTCAGAGGGATATTGAAGATGTCGGAGAGGACATCTCATAGGTGATCTGCACATCCTCAGCACCCCACAGCCTTCCGTGGGTTGGCTCTAAGCAGATCCCTGCTCATATCAGCCATTGACAGACAGAGAACCTGGCACATGTGTCTCACTGTGTCTCACCAGTCTCCTGAAAGTGGTGGTGTATTTTCTGAGTATGTTTATGCTTTACTGTTCTGATGGCCCTGGACAGGCTAGCCCTTACTGTTTTAGGCCAGCTTGAACTGAAGGCTATGTCACTGGTTCTCAGCAGTGCATGTACCTCCGTAGAGATCGACGTAGTGATCTGGTTGGGGTGTTTGGTCATGGTCTTGGAGGCAGTATCATCACTGATGCATTTGCCGATGTAGCCTGTCATTGACAACATGTCCTCCTCCAGGTTGGTAGAGCCTCCCTTTCCTGGCAACTAGATTTTTGTCTGCTTCAGAACAGAGACAGGGGAAATAAAACGATCTAAGTCACAATCCCCAGGAGTGGCGAGCGGTAACTAGGGACCATGACGCATGGCTAAAGTAGGCCTCATATTTTTTCCTTGCCCAATTAGATTTTAGAATAAAAGCCCAACTCTATAACTTGCTAGATTAGATCATGAATTTAGATGCTTTGTTTTTGGAAAATTGATTGTCACATTTCCATCCACATATATTAGTCCTGATTGTGATGATAAGCACAATGGCTCTCCGACTGGCTGGCTTTCACAAACAGCTTGCAAGCTGGGTAACATGCAGGGTAGGTTGTGCTTATTATGGACCTGTCATGTATAATTCAGCCTCGCCGTGTTGACCACCTCAGAACCCCTCTGTAGTCAGCTAGTGTTCAGCATGGTGATTCAGGGATGTTTTTTTTTTCTCATCACATTAAGGCATTACTAATGCTGTCACCAGAGCTAATGGACTTTGAGGCTTGGCGCATTTTCCCAGTACTGTTGGTAGACTCGCTTGATGATCAAGCATCGCAGAGCAACAGTGCTGGGAGCAGATGATTCCTGTCCTCTGTTTATGCATGCACTACGATCTAGAAGGCAATAGTCATCGGAGATGGGCATTCATAGTCTTAAGATACTTGACACTAATGATCCCAGGGGCATTTTATTATTTACAAGTGCTTGAGAGTTAATGGCTTAGACTGGGTGATGTCATCCTAAAATTTAGACAGCCCATCTACAGTTCCTCTCATGTCTAAATGTTCACAGACCTCCTGGCAGGACCAGACTTCCTTTACTCACTCGTGTCACTTAAGAATTGAATAATAAGCAATGTGATATGATGCTATAGTTTCCCTAAAGAAACATTCAAATTCAAAAGAAACTTTTCATAATTGAAAAGTCATTCAAAAGTACAAAGGTCAAAGAACCTACCCAGTTTTGTTGTGAATGTAGAAAAATAAAAGATAAAGATAAAACTGCACTGATGTAATACATTTCACACATATATTTCATGGGCTTAAAGTAGCAGAAAATGTGGTCAAAAATAGACTGAACCTGCAAAGAATCTATGTAGCACATTGCAAAAAACTGCTCAAGTGATGGGAACTAATGTGCTAAAAAGCCCATATTATAAAATTATATCTAACTTTTCTCCCCTGAACTCTTATGACTTGTATGTGCTTGGATGTACCAAACCCAGTCATTGGCCAATTATTTCCCACCTCGTTTTATCCCTTGGACCAATGGTCATCAACTGTGGTCCTGGAGATCTCCTGAAAAGTCTAGTTTTCAACCAAATCTGCTTAAACAACAAACTTCTTAAAAAGTCCTGATTAAGTTAGGCGTGATGGCCAAAGTTTTAGATAAAGGTTGGAGCTAAACATGGCAGGAAAGTGGACAATTTACTTAGAACTAGACCATTCTTATAATTATGTTTGTAAGTATAATTTAAATATATGACCTCCATTCTGATTGTCTAGTCTGTGCAATGCTAAACACTCCTAACTTCAACAAGAATGGTGGGCTAAACTGCGGTAGATGGATGCATGTAAAGGCCCAGGTTTTGGTGCCATCACAAAAGCAATAGATTTAAATGTCTTGTTTTTCATATTTGTGTTGTATTTAACTGATTTTTAAATAATGTAAAAAAAATTATAATAAAATTATGATCTTACATGAGCTGGCATTCATAATTTGATCCACTGTGCGTAACAGCATTTAGTAAACATGTACCATGGAGCATCTGTCTAGATTTCAGTCTGCTGTGTAATCTGGCAGCCCTCTGTCCACAACTTCATTAAAAGCTGATCTCTGCAGTCTATTCTAATTGTAATTAATATTGCAGGGTCCAATGATTCTTGGAATCTCAATGTGGTGTTTAATGGTATTAAAATATATGCAGCAGTAGCCACTCAGTGTATGCTATCTGTAATGTGTAGCAGGGTGGTATGAAGGCATGAATAATCACACAGAGTCAAATGCCCTCTGTCCTCACTAGTGAGGAGGCACAGCAGCGATTTAGTGCTAATCCTGTACTTAGCATCCATTGTATCCGTGCTGCACATTTTATGTCTTTGTCTGATCTGGAGCTATTTATCTCTGCTGATGATTGGCTGATGGGGTATCAGAGCAGGTGCTAAGCAGCTTTGAGACAGAAATGGAGAGAGAGAGGCTTTTTTAGTCACAGATAATAACGTCTAAATCCTGGGATGGTGGGAAGCACATAGCATTAGTCATGTGATTGCCAGGCAAAACTACTGGGGGCAGGGCCCGGAGGAGAGAGGCCAGTCTATCTGAAAGAGGAAAGGGGGTCCATTCATATTGAGACTAAAGCAGCTAACAAAGACTAGAAGTCACTAGTCACCTAAATACTCACTTTAAAAATACACCCACAAATCATTTCTTAAACTGCATCCATCTCTTCATCAATGAGGTGCAGACATATGGCTGTGGTTAAGCATTCAGTATGACAACCAGACTTGAAAGGACTAATCTTTGATTAGAATATTTTGTTCATTTTTTATAGCTGATAGTAAGTTATATTGTGTCCTAAACCACATCCATAGGTCTATTCCTCCTTAACAAAGAGCGGAATGCAGATTGAGCAGCTTCAGAGAGGTTTTGTAAAAAAGATTTCTTTGACTATTGTCTTCTAGTGTTCATTAGCAATGTTGGTCTGGAGCCTCAGTTCTAATCTAAAGAAGTAACGTTTGGACTCCAAACATGTCTTGATTGACTCTGTTTGGGGCCAGTGGACATTTTTTTTATTTTTTGCCAAATCGTTCCTTTAGGGTGCTTTCATGTGCTAGACTTGGTAAATCAAAGTGGGTGGTTTGTACTAAACATCTACTAGTGTTTTAGAACTTGAGGGGACATTCTGTAAAACTGTGTATGCAATGACCGCTCTTTTAGACATGGTATGGGTGCTGAAGGACGCCAGGCTAAAATTATAATGGCAAAATAGAGCACTGTCATTGTAGCCCAAGAGTAGGAAAGGACAGCTTTTTCCTTATCCCTACTTAGTGTGCAAGCATGTTTTGAGTTGTGCACATAAAGCTGGACCTGAAGTTGTGAAAGTGTGCACCCTTAAGAAAAAAACTGAATGTGTGGCAGGCCCAGGAGGAGGCAATTATAATCCGACACTGTTAACGGTCATTTCCAGTGGTGGCGGTGAAGGCATTGTTGCAAAAAAAAAAAAAAACGTCAGGGATGGACGGGGAGTCTGCGGCAGGTTGATAAGTTGTCTGAAAGAGAATGGAGCACCGTCGTCTGTCAGAACAGCACATATGGGCACCAGTCTGCATGTTCATTATGAAACACATACACGCACACACTGTGTCTTTCAATCCCTGCATTCTCGCTGGTACTCTCAAATCATTTGCTGTCTCAGAAAAGGGAGAGCGAGAGAGAGAGAGAGAGAGAGAGAGAGAGAGAGAGAGAAAGAGAGAGAGAGAAGGAAATCACAAGAATAAGTCTTTCCAGAACCTGGCACAAAGAAGAATAAGAAAAACAGCCGAAATCTAATTAAGAAGAGCACAAACAAGGAGAACAAAGAAAACAAACAAACAAAAGCGGGCAAGCACAAAAGGAGAGTGAAAAAAACTTTATGTTTACTTCAGGGTAAATGGCTATCTGCCTGCACTAAGCGGCCCAAGCCAAAAGCCTGAACAGGAAAAGGACAGAGCATGGACTCCCGAGGCAGTCTAAGAGCCATGCTACACTGATGCTGTTTAACAATCCGTCGTGAGTCACCAAGGTGGCATTTTGCTCCTTTAAAGGAGTAGTTCATCCTCAGCATAAAATTACATGTGGTTGATCAGTGAGTTCTAACAGACTTAGCTGTGTGGTTCCAGGTATTGTACAACACACAGTTATTGCTAAAAATAGACAACAAATGAACCTTTGACATGGCTAAGCTAATGCTCTTTTTGTATGTCTGGCATCAAAATCAGTTAAACATATCAGTGTCCATGAACCACTGGTTCTTTGTAAAGTTGTCAGGATCACTGTCGAATAATTGGCTTTATGTCAAATTGTACTTTTTTCCACTTTTTGTCTACTTTTATTGTCCAGTACAGTAATGTAAGAACTAAGTCTGTTTGATACTACATATGGTTTGGGATAACTGATGATTCCATTACCTGTTAGCTATAGTGGGATTTGTAGCTACAGTGCAATATGTCTGAGCATCGTGTTACATATTGTGGAATCCAGGAATGTGGATTAGGCTGGATGAAATTATAAATGGTTACAGGTAATTACAGGACAGAAAAGGTGACATAATCCTAAATGCTTTGCAGATCTAATGGATCCCCACCATTTTTGCTCTTCATTATCATTCTAAATGCACTTCAAACAAATGAGCTGAACCATGACCAATCAGATTGTTTATATAGGTGAGACATTCAAATGCGCGCAAGATTTAAAAGCAATATTATTCTGTTTAGAAGTAACAACAACATAATCCAGCCAGTCAAATCATTCTTAAGATGTTAATTAGTTGGAGCACGTGTGGCAGATTATGGTTGGTACTAGGACTTGGATTGATGATAACTGGTCTATACTATGGTCAAAATGATTTTTCTAGTAGCATTTCAGTGCTGGGCATTTGTAGTGCTATTTGTGATGCTATGCCTACATATGCCTTTCGTAACAACTGACTTGAAGCTAAATAACATTTTTTACGATGTCAGCAAGTGTTAAGGTTAAGTCTTTATATATAAAATGGTTTATATGTTTTTTTTTGTCTGTTGGGGATGCTAAGCAACCTGCATCCCCATTCATTTTAGGATTGTTTCTGAATTTCCCGCTTCTTTGATCAAATGTGACTACTTCATATACTTCATATAGTGTCCTCAGTTGGCTATATATGAGGCCATTCTAATTCCATGCTAAGGAATTGAAAAAAGGCTGTCCATTGTGGGGAACAGTGATTAGTGGACCATTTTAGGCATAGTCTCAGTGACGTTTTCATTTTGGGGACCTTTATTAGAACACAATGTTCCTTAGTGGGGACATTGGTCAAATGGGAAAGTGAGCAGGAGGGGAGTGCTATGAAAAGACAGGATTGAGAGATTTATGGGCAGAGGCAGCTTGTCAATGAGGCTCAGAGGGCTGCGGGGTGTTTCATGGCTGTCAGAAAAGCCATTCATTTGGAAATCAGTGTGAAAAAGGAGAAAATACAAGATCTAGGCACTGCATTGTTTTCTTTTCTACCAGGTACAGAGGACAGAGGAAAGGAGAGAGGAAGGGAAAGAGGGAGAAAAAGGACAGATAGACATTTATTAAACAGGGTGGGGGGTCTGCAGCGAGAGGAACAAGTTGGGTATGGGAGGAGAGGAAACTTGTGCATTGATGCGGAAGAAGTGTTACAATTATGAAGTGTATAGAAAACATGGTGGAGAACATATACACATTGCCTATCAGTCCTTAGAGGAGTTTATACCCTAACAATTAGCATGGTGAGCTAATTCTTTACAATGAAATACAGGGGCTCCAGAGGGACACAACGCTATTAGTGAAAGATGGCTGTTACTGCCAGGGATCTGATTATGGTTATTGTTGTATAATATCCTTTTGTTTTGGGCACATACAAAAGATACAGAGGTATACCCGCAGCATGCTCTGGCACATAACAATGGCGAACTTGATTCTTAGTGATGCCACAGCCATCGGTCAAGCGTAACTGGCCTCAGTTTCACTGGGTGGATAGGATGGCGCTCCTTCTATTCTCATCGTTCAGCATGTTCCCTTTTGAGTACATAGCATTTTAGGTGGTGCATGGGGTCCATGTGCTTGTGCATTCCCTGGAACCGGAGCTCCAGTGTCAAACCAAATAGACAAATTACTAATCTCATTTGGATTAAGAGAAAAAATAGATTGTTAGATTAAATTGGATTATTTCTTCCAAGATGTTCCTTAGAAGTCCATTAGAAGTACTGATGAGCAGTGAGATAATCTCCGCTTCATTATCTTCTCCACAATTCTTGCTAGACGTGAGTTCCAGGCAGACTCTCCCATTAATTCCTATGAATGCCAAATCATTTCTGAAGTGCACTTCTTATTATAGATCCTAATGACCTTCTCCACTTACATAACAAGTGTTGGGGCAGAAATAAAATGCCATACTGCTATCGCTGTTGAATGCCAAATAAGTGGTCATTCTTCCTGTTAATAATGTCATTGGGGTGTTTTGGTGTGCAATATGGACTGTCTTTCTCTCTCGTGCACACAGTAGACCTTGTCCCAAGGGGGTTGTACACATTGCGGTGGGTCACTAGGTGTGAAAGCTCTGTCCCCATGGAGCCGATCAGGCTCCATCTGTCACGCTGTCCTTCCGGACTGTCACCAATCCCAGTGCTGCAAAGCTCATCCAAGAGACCAATCCTGGCACCACTGCCTCATCCAACTGACCAATCCTGGCATGGCTCCGCAGTCCAACCCCTGCGATTTTTGGCATGTCACTCCCCATCACAGCCAAAGCCAGCTCTGAACAGAGACAACCAGCAGAGCTATGGGACAACAGAGCTGTTGTTCATATTGTGAGCGAATGCTTAAAAGAAGAGTCATGTCAATATTATTTCCAATAATCAGTAATGTAAGCAAAAGCAAATACTAATATTACTAACAAAGCATCGAGACTTATTAGAGAGCTCCTATCATCAGCAGATTATGAGTACACAGCCATAACTGGCCTAACTGTCTCAAGATTGGGTTGAGTTAAATCTCCCTCTACCCTGTCACTCAGCACAATGCTAGCCAGATGTAATAGAAGTTAATGTTCTCCTCCTAGCAAGTACAAGGCAGATGTTTCAAATGTTTTCAAGTAGTCAGTGAGTGGAAGAACAAATTAGACCTAGGTTGGAATGAGGAAAGCTTTAAACAAAAGGCAGACCTTCACATTCAGAAAAGAGTAATGACGGAGTGGCGGGGTCAGTGAGAAATGTTTTGAGTCACCTTATACCTCGTATTACTCAGAGTAAGCTGAACATGGCATCAATTCAACACGGATACCAAAAAGGGTCAGTCATCAGGATGCATAGAAGAGCCCATAATTGGACTTCCGTCCATCCCCTGCACCCTCATTTGTCAACACTGACACCTGCATCTAGAGTTACAGCAACAATGTGATTTTTCACTTTTTATGGTATTTGTCCAGCATTTCATGGCAAAGACAGTCTATCAGCATAAACTCAGTCCAGAATGAAATAACTAAGTTCCATGCCAGCAAACGAAAGTGATTCATTATCTTGAGCCTGTTTTTGCCCGTCAATTTGCGCAAAGTGGCAGTGTAAAAAAGGGGTCAGAGTGTTGTTTTCATGTTCTTGCCTAGATGTTTCTAAATGAGCTGTCCAGCTTGATGTCCAGCCGAGTGTTCGCTTCTCCTGCTATCTTGTGTGATAAGTGTGCAATTTATCAACCTGCGGCTAACTCTTAAAGTGCTGCTGCTTGATGAATAACTTCTTAATGTTTATCTAGCAATGAGACATTTGAAGATACCCTTTGGTAAACTATTTTAGGAATGCTTGTTTTTTAGAGACAACAAATCTAGACTTAGCAAAACACTAATTCTATTTCAGCTTGTGCAAGACATGGAAGCCACACCTGTATTATTTTAATTACCTTCTGTAATTCAAAGTGACAGCTTGCCATGCTAAAGTACACTGACTGGTGAAGTGAATAACGTTGATTCTCTCAGTACAGTGGCACTTGTCAAGGGGTGGGATGCATCAGGCAGCAAGTGAACAGTCAGTTCTTGAATTCGATGTGTTGGAAGAAGGACAAATGGGTGAGTGTAAGGATCTGAACAACTTTAAGACGGGTTAAACTGGGACACGGGTGTCCAAGGCTCATTGATACATGTTAGGAGAGGGGTTAACCCGTCTGGTCCATTCCCACAAAGAGCTGCTGCAACACAAACTACTGAAAAGGTTTAAGCTTGCTATTTTAGAAAGGTGTCAAAACACAGTGCATCACAGCTTCGTGCCTATGGGGCTGTGTAGCGGCACATACCACCTACTTCAACACTACTGCAGAACAAGTACACCCCTTCATGAAGACGATATTTTCGAACGGCAGTCGCTTCATTCAGCAGGGTATTGTGCCCTGCCACACTGCAAACAATGTGCAGGAACAAAGGAACATGATAGAGATTGTTACAAGGGGGTACAAGGGGGATGTTAGGAAGGTGGTTTTAATTTTATGCTTGATCAGTGTACATCATAACTAAACATTGATTTTTCAAAGATTCATGAAAAACACAGTAGATATGGTGTTGATATGTGCTGTCATCAAAAATAGGCTTGCCAATGGTTGGCTTATCTTCTTTTCAGCAGCTTGTCTGGTTCAAATGGTGAGTGTTATGACTAACTTTGAAAGTTTGCCCGCATGTTATTAAAGGTTGCAAAGCTGTGATTGGTCAATAATACCATCCACACATTAACCATAACACACAATGGTATGGTTTACGAATTGTTGGTTATGGTTAAGTGTGTTGATGGCCTTATAGACAGTCTCAGTAACAACTGACATCCTCAGCAACAACAAAGTCCAGTCACAGAGGGCTTGGAAAAATGATGTAATCTGGAATCAGGTTCTTTGAGGGCCTCCCTCAAGTGCCACTCTAGGTGATTGTTTTGTTCCCCTATATGGATGTGCCAGCCCTGGTTGAGATGCATGTCAATACAGGGCCTAAATGAGGTCAAAGAGATTAGGTTGACAAAGGACATACCGAGCCAAATGAGCATTAGTGCCTGGGTCGATGTACAGTGTTTTAGACCAGACTCAGCGCCAGTGCAGCATTTCATTGCATTTTACAGAAATGTTTCCACCTATAAAGCTCAGAAAAACGCTGTTGTTGGTGGAAGTAACAGTAGGTCAGAGTATAAACAGAAAGACATTGCAGACATTGCCCTATAATATTCTAAATGCTCATTAAGTGCAAAGAACACAATAAAAAGTGATCATCTAGAAGGCTTGCAACGGGAAGAAATTACCCAGTAGGACACAAAGCAACAAGGCTTAAAAGCTTTTGCTGCGTTTGCAAGTACATGGCAGGGGAGCATGAGAGGCTGGTAATGATATGTAGCGTGGCGAGAGGGATCGGCGGGGTGGAGATTAGCTGTCTGTGTCAGAGAGAAAGCCGCCACTTTCCTGAGCTGTAATTTGTTATTATTCGCTATGGCTATAACACGATGTTTGATTGGGCGCTTTGACAGCTGGGGTGTCAGGTGTGATGGAGAGAGCTGAGCAGTAATTTGTCTCTCAGCTTCTGACTTTCCCTGATGGAAATCATGATTGATGGTGGAACGTTTTTTTTCCCTGTCTTCTTCTTCTTCTCCCTCTTCTTCCCCCTGACCTCGCTCCTGTTCAAGTTCATGCTAAACCGTTGTGTGTCCTGGAGTGTTAGTGTGTCTATTCCTGAAGTAATTGAGCCTTCTGTTGATACTGTCACAACATCTTCAACATAATCAGTGTTATTATCTCTGATCGTGACTTCACTATTAATACATCAAAAGCGATTATAATTCTACTTTGATGGTTCAGGCATCAAGAGTTCTGTGAAGATGACTAGTGCCCAGAAAACTAGACTGTGGAGTCAACCGCTTTTCCCACTGGAAAACAGCTGAGGATCATTCCTATTGGATAATCCTCAACAATCGGCTGAAGTAATTTGGCTAACTAAAAAATCCTGAAAAAGACACCTACTGGAATCTGAGGCTGCAACTTTAATGTTGTAATCCATAAATAGCAAGAGTATGTTTACATGGACACAGCATTTAAAAACATCTTGGAGTAACACAGTTCTGATTGGATTCAGGACTTAATCTGTAATCTTCCGAAGTCTACATAAAAAACATGTTTGTTTTAATGGGAGAGGTGCTCAACTAAGAGAAACACCCTACCCCACTCCCTGTTGTTCCTGCAGAGATCGATCAGATGCATCTCTGCATCTTCTAAACATTGTGCTGCTTGACGCCTTTAATACCTGCATGCCTTATCGCGAGAGTCGGAAATGTGTAGTTCTAATCAGTGTTTTTCGCCCGCTTTTGCCTGTGCATGTGATTACAATCACACATGCTCTGTGTGCCAGGGAGAGGATTCTCTGTGCTGTTGCTATGGAGAACAGAAGGAAGCCTGGGAGCCTCTGAAGGCTGGGAAGAGTCACGTCTGATGTGAATTGACAGACGCTTTGTGATTTGGGTACTTGCTTGCACCTTCACAACCAACACAATCCCGACCAAATTTTGTAACATGAACTTTTGAGAAGGTATGTGACACAAAGAAATAACCACAAGAGGATAGCGTTGGCCAGAGGGATATAAAGCCTCCTAGCATTGGGGTGTGGGGCAGCGGAACCTCCATCCAACCTTTGGGATAAGTGGCATTCATGACCTCGTTTATGCTTTCACAAAGACAATTAAATACTCACAGCAAAGTTCCAACAGCCAGAAGTGCGAGGAGATTAATTCCATTGATTTCAGAAGAAACACTATTGTGTATAGACTTTTGGGATATCACGATAAACACATATCACAGGAGACACATTGTCAGTAAGATGAAATAGTTTTTTTTTTTCAGAGCTATTGAAAAATGATTCATTTTTGTAATCTTTCAAAATCATCTTTCTGTGATGGAATCCTTTGAATGAGCTTGCCCATGCTTCTGGATCCATGTGCGGAGGTGCTTGTGTTAATGCAGTAGTCAGACGTTACCAGGTGTGTGTGTGTGCGCACGTGCGTGTGCAGCAGTAGGATTTTCCAAGTTATTTATCAGTGTCAAGTTGACAGATGACGCATATCTCCAACTGCTGTTGCTGGTGAGAGATGAACAGACTGATATTTAGAGCACCAATGTGACCAGACTGTTCATGCACACACATACGAACACACACACACATATATGTATATACAAAACTAAGAATAAGAATATTCCACACACACCCACTGCATTCCATATTAATGTGTTAGGTTATTAAAAACCACTGTGGTGTTGATGGAATCACAGTCAGCCGTTACATACCTTGGGCACCATACCTTTATATTCATTGCTTGTTGGGGGAATATCCTCACTGTCAAATAGACCATGCACACACACACACATACACACACACACATGCTCAGAATTAGGTATCTCTCTGTAGCTGACAAGCCCATAACACCCTGCTTTTGATGTCTCTACTATGCAATTTTGGAGCCGGTGATTTAGAGGAGTTGGCACAGTAATTTAATGGATTATAGTAAACAAATGGTACATTTTTCAAATGCCCCCCTGTGTCTTCTACCTGTGCGTGAATTCAAGAACACAGCAGATTGCTATGCTGGATTCCTAGGAGATACGTGTCAAAGAGGATAAATACAAGATATTATTTAGTGAATATTGTTATTCTTCATTTACAGGGACATTCGCAGGCAGGAGTTTGCTCGTTTGTTTGGTTTTACTTTTCTATGATGACATATAAAATATCATACAATAAATAAAATAAATAGCCTGACATGGCACCATAAACTTTATTGTCTTCTTTTCCTTTTCCTTTTGCATATGCCACATTGTTTTAGTTTTTGTTTATATTAAAGAATATAATTTACATTTGACTGCATAATATGTAGTACATATTATTATATATTATTTCATTAAAAAAATTCATTCAAAAAAGCTAATGCTGCTAACAATGAATGAATGCCACCATTTAACATTATGCAAATGACATCATGCACATGCCAGTTGATTATTAGTACCATGTTTGGTTGACCCGCATTCAAATCCGTATGCAGAAATTAAATTACCAGCCCTCATAGGCCACACTGAGTAGATCTCCATTTCTATCTATCTCTTGTAATTTTTTCTAGACCCAACCACATTCCTGTCTCATTGCTTTTTTTCCCTTAACTTTACATTTGTGTCTCTGGCCCTCTCACAGAAAGCAGCAGGGGCTCACTCCTTAACCTAGAACTTCTTTCCAAGTTTAAATTTTCGATATGTAATGCCATACTGTGGCCTTTTTGGTAGATGACTAACACTGACTCAGCGAATATTTAAACAACTTTAGCAAGGGAGAAACCTCAGGGCGCTGACTGCAGTTTTGGCCATGAGCTACTTCGCTTTGCATCTTTAAACAAGATGTGACAGTTTTCTGACAGGCGGCATTGTGTTACTGAATTAGAAAAAGACCACGGGACACTGCTATGCTGTCCATGGGCACAAAATATGTGATATGCTAATTGTTCACCCTAGGGGCAAAACGTGGTTTGATCTTTGCTGAATCAGTGTTAGGAGTCAGCGTATTTTATTGAGGAATCAATCAGTGTTGACTGTGATGAAACCTGAGTTGACAAAAAGGTGTCAATGAAGCTCTTTGAAATGACTAGCAGCCTGTCTGCAGTGATATTAACGTGCAAAGCCTGATGATTGAACATAGTACCACATATTAATATATAATCTCCATGTAAGAGTGCCTGGGTCAATGTATGTGCACCTAACTTTGCTTCAAAATGTAGCTGGTACCATGCTTGTGCACAGTGCTATTTGTTTGCCCTTGGGGCAAAATGTGGTTTGATCTTTGCTGAATCAGTGTTAGCAGTCAGCGTATTTTATTGAGGAATCAATCGGTGTTGACTGTGATGAAACCTGAATTGACAAAAAGTTGCCAGTGAACCCCTACCATAATAAGTAAGTTGACTGAGGAGGACAGGTGTAGGCATAATAATTTTGTTGTCAAGGAGTGGTGAAGGCAGAATACTTGCGGGATAGAGCCATAATAATTCAGTCGACCTGGAGAGGTGGAGGCAAAATATTTTTATCAACTGGTGAATAGAGGAATCATAATTTAGTTGTCCAGTGAGTAGCATAATAATTTGATCAACTGGGGATTGAGTGGAGGCAGCATAATTTTGCCCGCCAGGGCAGATTGTAATAATTTTGCCGCCTGAGAGAGTGGAGGCGTAATAATTTTGTTGACTAGGGATGAGTGAACTAATTTTGTCGACAAGGTAGGGTGAGTAACAATCTCACCAACAAGGAAGTTGGGTTAATTTTAGACCATGAAGTAATAATTTTGTCAATCAGGGTTTGGGAAGCATTTTGTTAACCAAAATGTAAGATTGTTAGCTAATTTGTATGTTGAGGGGAACTAAGACATTCATTTTAGATTCAGCCGTACTGCAGGGGAGTTTTTTGAACAGCTCTACGCCCTGCTGTGTGAGGTTTTTTTGCACAATCTCCAGTTCCAAAAAAACTGTTACTTTGTATTGTTAATAGTTCTGTATTGGCACTTATTGTGCCTGTGTGACAGCAGGGAAACAAAATATATCCAGTAAGACGACTTTCATCTCGATGCTGTTGTCAGTCATTTGTGTCACACACCCAGTCTTGCCTTAAAAATGGAGAATGCTTTTATGTTGACTGCGGGTGTGGTGTCATCCCTGGCCAGGGAGATTAAAGAATGCTCGGCTGGCTAGGAGTTATAGACTGATTAGGTGCAGGTGTTTTGAGTTCATGTTCACGAGCCTATTTACGTTGTATAATTACAAATAAAGAAAAATAAAGAAAGAAGATGCCTGTCTGCTGTTGTGCCTCCTGCCCGAACGGGCCAAGTCCGGACATGACAGAAGAACTGACATTCAATGGCACAGCAGACTTCCTGAGTGTAGTTGGTTGGACTCGGTCTTGGAGTGAGCCAACAAGGACAGGTCGGTTCACGGTAACCAAGCTCCTGGGCGGTTGCAGCTCGGAGGAAAAGGATGAGGAGGATTGTAACTGCTGGGGCAGCTGGGGGGAAGACGGCCTACTCCTTCGGGATGTCTCTGCCCGGGCTCGTGTCCGACTCGCCTCGTTCAGCGAGCACCAGGCTGAGGCAGCTAGCCTCTCTCGCGGTCGCCACAAGCTCCCAAAACCCGCTGCACTCCAGAGGCCCTGGCTCCTGCTCCTGACGCTCCGGCACCAACTCCAGCTCCTGAGGCTCTGGCTTCTGTCGAGCCACCCGCTCCAGCTACTGAGGCCCCGGTTCCTGCCAGGGTCCCAGCTCCTAAGGTCCTGGTTCCTGCCATGGCCCCTGTTCCCCTGTTCCCACTGTTGCCTTAGAAATGGAGAAGGATTTTATGTTGACTGGAGGTGTGACTGGCTAGGAGTTATAGACTGATTAGATGCAGGTGTTTTGAGTTCATGTTCACGGTTAAAAGCCTGCTTGTATTCTCCTTTGTTGTCGGTTCTCCCTCACTCTACCCCTGGGTTTGATTCTGTTCGGGTTCCCCTGTTGGCTTGTGTTTTTGCGGTCCACAAGCCTATTTACTTATAATATATAATTATAAATAAAGAAAGATAAAGAAAGATGGCTGTTGTGCTGTTGTGGTCCGGACGTGACAGTTTGCTGTACAACAGCACAGGCTGTGGTTGCTATGGTTTCATTGCCATGGTGGTATGAATGAATATGGTGGAGGTGAGTAGGCAATAAATACTCAACCCAGGTTATAAAGGTGTGTAATCAAAACAGCTTGGCAGCATAATTTGCCAGTAGTACTTTGCTCTGTATACTCAGTAGTTGCACAAAATACAAATATTTGTTATACAGCAGTGCTCATCAAACAGCAAGGCTGTGTTTCTTCATGGATGCTGTTCTCTTGAGTGTCCTGCATGGTGCTCACTCCATCCATCAGTTGGTGCATCAGCTGTTTGAATGAACAAGTTTAGTGTGATTTAGTTACAGATCAAATGTCAAAAAATGGTACATGGGTCACAGTTCAGTACATGATGTCGTACGGAGAATACATGGTACGATGGAGAACACGCAGAAAGTAATGCTGAACTAAACTTACAAGTGTGAGTTTTGTTGCCTTCTCGTCTCGGTGTTAGCAGATGCTAGCCAGGCGTCTTTGGCTCGTTCGCTCGACAACTAAGCATGTCCAAAAATGAGACGATACGGGGAGCTAGGTCTGTTTCCTCCCTCAGAATGGGAGCATTTATTTTCTTTTTTTCAAACAGAGCATTAAAGTGGCGAAGTGATGTCAGAACTATATTGTAACCTGAACTGTGACCTTTCTGTACCGTTACACCCCTAGTAAAGAGTAGAGTGTAAAGAGTGTATTATCTTGCATTGTGACATCAGCAGTTAGACCGCATTAGATTATTTATTGCTGAATGTCCCAAAACACACTCAGTAATGATGTCACTAAACATAAAACCACTTCCCACGATTATGATTGAGGATGGTGTCTAGCTTGGTGATTTGAGATGGAGGTCATCAATGCCTTACTAGCACAAAATATATGTAGCTTCTCGCGCTTAGGATGGCATCAGAACAAAAAGCTGCAGTTCTTACCATGCATGCTATACCTTGCAATATATGATTTAAAAGAAAAGGCAACTGGCTGTGTCTGCCTCCACCTCTTGACTGAACTTTCTCTGGGCATGACCTTACATCCACGGCCGCAGTCCAACCTGAAGCAATCTCTAGACAGATGCATCAGCTGTTATGTTTGAGTGGCATTGCTTGTCTCTTAGTAGCTGTTGCTGTTGCTGTTATTTTCCCTCTTGGAAACACTGCCTTTCCTCTTACATAGATAGGTGCAAGAAACCTGTGCCCTGATCTGAGGGAGTACAAGAAGTTTAGGATAGGCTTCAGCAGACTTTCTGTACTTTTTAAGCTCCAGAGGTGTTTCACAGTACTTCTGAGAAGGTGCTGCTGAATGCTTGCCTCTTGCAGTAGAACCACTCTGTTGAGCATCAATGCCCGATTGGCTGCTGTGTTGCTTAGCAGTGAGAAGAACAAGCTGGAATTCATCAACCTCTGCAGATCTATATGCTTTTACTTTTCATTCTAGAAATAGACTTAACAGGATTATTGGTGGGGCTTTTATAAAGAATGTGTCATTTATGCGTGAGGTTAATGTTTTTTTTTATAGGAGCATTGCTGCCTAAAACCAGAATTTAATATTTTATTTATCTTGCTCTCCAGCATTGTGGTGTCACCTAATCTTTACAGCATTTGACCTACAGGCTAATAAATACAACAAAGCTTGCATAAGTAACTCGCCTCATTGAAAAAAATCCCAAATCATGAAGAAAAAGACTAGTTCTGGATTTGTTCCGTACAACAAAAAGACACATTTTACCCTTTCAGCCAGGTAAGGTGTTTATGTAGCTAGCTTTCTTGTTGATGTTGTTTTATTTGCACACACCAACTAGCTCCTGTTGCACACACTAACTAGGAGTCCCCCTATCAACCGATACCACCAAAACTAGAAGGGTGAAGGTAAACATCTGAAGTACCACTGCATTTTTGGAACTGATGCAAATCTCCTAGTGATAGGGCTAATGCTTAGACAGTTGAACCACTCAGGAGCCCATTTTAGCCTTTTTTAAAACCTCATCTAAAAGCCACCCATAGCTAATCTTGGATTTGAACCACAACAGGCTCAGGAAAATGCTTGATTTCAATAAAGCAGTGGTTTTAGCAGGTGTGGCACTAAGGGTTAGTGTGGTCGTTTAGGGCTTACCCCCTGAGTTGTACAAAATACAAAATGTAAATGAACCTGGCCATTTTTGGTGCTGGCTTGATGTTGGCTGAATTTTAATTAATCTGTAATTGCTTTCTGCAAATGAGCAATCAAGATAGGCAAATTAGGGTCAGCCCTGCTTCAATATTTGATGGCCTGCCTCATTTCCCCGTCCCTAGCGAGAATTCACCAAGAGTCTGCAGTGGATTTGTCCCTGGCACCTAGACCTGTGAAAACTCTGGTTGATCAAAGAGAGAGAGAGAGAGTGTGTATATTTTACAGAGGATCTTGCCCAGATTAAGATGGGACAGCCAGAGGCATGGGATTCATAGGCTGTTCCCCAAAGACTGTGTCCTCATTGCCTTTTAAAGATGGCCAGATTTTCTGAGCCATTAGCTGCAGAAGATGGCCTCCACTCCAGGAGTGACCTAGCCTAGCTAGAGGCTAAAGCTGCAACTCTCACTGAGCCTCCGCCCTGAAGGTGGGCCACTTGAAGTGTAGCTAAATTAGTGCTGTTCAACTGAGCTTGTCCACAGAGAGGTCATTCCTCAGGTAAACTGGTGTTTACTCATTGGTGTCCCTGTGGTGTTTACTCACAGGTGTCTATAGGGCATTGGTAAGATCTTTCCTGACCTTTCCCCCCCTCTTCTGAGGGTAGTAGGGCCTTCAGATTAGGGCATGGAATACATCAGCAAGGTCTTCTTGTGTCTCTATTTTTTTTTATATAGTCTGAAAAGCAAAATGACCAGAAATAAAATAAAAGTTTAATTTTCTGGTTTTTGCATCTGTAAAGTTACTATTTTGAAGATGGATAAGTCAAGTGCACAGAATTGGACTGGACTGACGGTCTGTGCATGCTCCACATAGTCTTGTTAGATGTGATTGCCACCAGATTGTTTGTGTGAAGGAAACAATTGAGGATCTTTCTGCCTGTAGTAAGCTATAGGTCTTCTGGTTGGTGAAATTGCACTCTCCATGAAGATCATTCAAACCATTGCTGCTGTTTGTCCTTGCTGGTGCTTTTAAAAAAATGATTGTCCATCTACTGCAGCAGAGTGATGGATGACTTATTCAGTGGTTTTGCAGTCCTCTCCTAATTCAGCCATTTTAAAACAGATGGATTTTGTTGTTATCGAGCCACACGTGAGACAAAATGAGCCATCATTTTTTTCCATTCTCAACCTGTCTGTCTATCTTTCGGTTCTAGGGAAAATGATATACTGCAGGGCTTCTTTTTACAGTGCATGCGGAAAGTATTTACAGCGCATTACTTTTTCCACATTTTGTTATGTTACAGCCTTATTCCAAAATGGATTAAATTCATTTTTTCCCTCAGAATTCTACAC
>JBBPCY010058981.1:0-12596 GCA_037974405.1 Brachyalestes nurse
TAGCACACACATTCTGAATGCCTTCGGCAGAATTCAAATAAGCCATTTTAATCTAGATTAATCTAGATTAACTCCAATATTACAGTAAGATTAATCTAGATTAAAAAATTAATCTATGCCCACCACTAATTTTTACATTAAAACCCATATAATTATCAAGCCAATCACCATTGATCAGTAAAATACCTCTTCAGTAGTTGTGAAAAAATCAATGTAGTTTTCCTTCTTTCTTTGTTTATTTCTTTCAGTCTATATCGACCTGTCACCAGTTCACTAAGTTAACTACGATTGTAGATCTTCCCGGCACACACACACACACACACACACACAACACATTTTGCATAAAAAGTGCTGCCAGAAGAACAGAAGAAAACTATAATTGTTTAATTAATTTTTTTTATTTTATTTTAAAGATTTTTACACCAGAAAAACATTTCCCAACAGTTGCACCAACAAAAAAGACAAAAAAACATGTTGCATTAACATTAAAAAAGTTTCTTATTGTAAAGCAGACAGTACAAATCATACAATAAAGCAAATGCTAAAAGCAGACAAGACCTTTTGGCACCATCTTCTTATGACAAGACAAAAACACGAACAGGAGCCTCAGTAGCAGGAGCCACGGCGGGGGCCGGGGCCGGGGCTGGGGCTACAGGGACAGGAGCCAACACCATACTGCTTGTTTGGGGTGTTGCTCTTTTCTTCTTTTTGCAACATATGCAGCATGCCACGACTGCTCCAATGCAGAGCAGGACACCGACTCCTATGGCTATCAACAATATAGCCATTCCGGTATATCCGTATGTCCACGTCACAGGGATGAGCACCCCAGTGATGATGAAGAAGATCCCAGAGGTGATGACGTCTGTTCTCTTAGATTTTTTGTCTGCTTCTGAGTTTGCTGGCCCTGAAAAAAGCAAAATGCAGAAAAATTAAGATCCAGTCACAAGTGATGGTTTTCTCTAAAGAAAATGCTTGCTTTGTACTACATGAGTAACATCTATACCTTTCTGTCTTCCAGTGCAGAAATGAGGTGGAGAGAAAAAAACATCAGACTTCTAGAACCAGCACCCTCCCTCCAAAAAAAAGAAAAAAAACTTTCCCTAATGGCAACCACTGCCTATTAGTCAGTAAATTTTTTCACAATTCCTTTTTTCTCAGTTCATTTTAGTGACTTCAAGTTAGCTGAGAGTGTGAAGTTTATTTTCTAGGTGAAAACATAACACAGCTTTTTAACATATTAGGAAACATAACACCAATTTTAGAACATAACATCAAACTTTAAGTACACCATTACATTTGCCTCTTCTGTTTTGCTTATCCAGTATCTTGGATTTAGCTAATCTTGTGGGGATATGCACTTATTTTAGTAATTTTCAATAAAGAAATGCACTTTCATATTTCACTGACTCTACTGCCTCTTCACTGCTTTAAGACCAAAGGTTGAAAAATGCAGTGTGCCATTTCATGTCACTGAGGACTCGATTTGAGTTTATTTCTAGCACATGAGATGCACCAGTGCTACCAGCTGCAGTCTAGAAGCCATGCAAAATTCATTATTCTTGCTATTTTGTGCAATCTAGCTAAATACAACATGCACTTATATTCATTATACTTATACAGAAACTATATTAACAGACATTAACTTCTGTAAAGGATCAACTTTAACCATTTTTACAGTTTTACAGTGTCTTTACAGATTTGTTTAGAGTTTCAAACCATACTGTTTTTTATTAGTGTGATTGTGTCAGCTTTAACACTATTGTTCTTCTTAAGTTCTATTTTTGTTATTATTATTCTTTTTATAGCCAAAATAGGCACAGCTTCTCCTTGAAGCTCGTGCTGAATTTCGGAAAATGTCTATTCATATCCATAATAGTGTGCGTGTATAAAATTTTGTGATCGGTTTTGATCAAATCTTTAAAATGTTTGACAGAGAGATGGTCTGTGATGTCAAGTGTATGGATGCCAGGAAAACACAACAAGGTGGAAAAAACATATGTGAAGAAACAAACAAAGAGCAAAAGACACACTCATGAAATGGATTTCGAAACACTACAGTTCAATTGTGATTGTTGAGGTTTAACTAAACATAATCAGTCTATGAATGCTGCTATGCATTCAGTTGTTCTCACTCATTAATGGCTTGGTATGAGCTGGCAAATTTCCGCCCCAGTAGAGAAACGGGTAGAGTGCTGGCTTCTGATCCACAACATTGTGAGTTAGAAATGTTATTTTTAATACAAACCTTTTCTTGCCCCTAAAAGCAATATTTTGATGTCTCCCAGCACTGGTTTTACAGCAACCACACAATCCTTCTTTGTTTTCTAGATATTATTTTTTTCCACCCACTTTTTGGAGTCTTCTCTTACTGTTTTATTAAATATGAACGTAGTTCCAATGTCAAAACGTCCATTTAATATCCCCTTCTGTGTGCTGCTAAAACACTAGGAATAAAAAGCACACACTTATTAGGGACGCCTTCTGTGTGTGTGGGTTTACAGTAAAGGCTTAAAACATCACAGGAAGCTTCGTTTCACAAGGTCACACTGTTGGAATATGCACTTGTTTTCAGTAATATGACTAAGAAATGCCTTTTCATTTTTCACTGACACTACTGCCTCACCACTGCTGTAAGACCAAAAGTTCACCACAAATGCAGTGTGCCATTTCATGTCACTGAGGACTCGATTTGTGTTTATTTCTAACATGAGATATGCACCAGTGCTACCAGCTGCCGTCTAGAAGCCATGCAAAATTCATTATTCTTGCTATTTTGTGCAATCTAGCTAAACACAACATGCACTTAAAGTTACATTTATTATACTTATACAGAAGCAAGATTAACAGATATTAAACTTCTGTAAAGGATCAGCTTTAGCCATTTTAACAAGGACATGTGCAAATTCATCTGATCATTAAAGAACATTGGTTTGACTTTTTACAGTGTCTTTACAGATTTGTTTTGAGTTTCAAATAATACTGTTCTTTATTAGTGTGATTGTGTCAGCTTTAACACTATTGTTCTTCTTAAGTTTTATTGCCAAAATAGGCACCACTTCTCCTTGAAGCTTGTGCCGAATTTCGGGAAATGTGCATTCATATCCATAATAGTGTGCATGTATAAAACTTTGTGATCAGTTGTGATCAAATCTTTAAAATGTCTGACAGAGAGATGGTCTGTGATGTCAAGTGTATGGGTGCTGGGGACAGACAAAAAGGTGAAAAATAAATGTGTGAAAAAACAAAGAAAGAGCAAAAGACACAGTACGCTCATGAAATGGATTTCGAAACACTACAGTTCAATTGTGATTGTTTGTTGCGGTTTAACTAAACATAATCAGCCCATGAATGCTGCTATGCATTCAGGTGTTCTCACTCATTAATGGTAAGAGCTGGCAAATTTACCCCCCAGTATAAAACCGGGTAGAGTGCTGGCTTCTGATCCACAACATTGTGAGTTTGAAATGTTATTTTTAACACAAACCTTTTCTTGCCCCTTAAAAGCAATATTTTGATGTCTCCCAGCACTGGTTTTAAAGCAACCACACAATCCCACTTCGTTTTCTAGATATCATTTTTTCCACCCACTTTTTAGAGTCTTATCTTCTCTCGCAGTTTTATTAAATATTAATGTCAAATGTCAAAACATCTATTTAATATCCTCTTCTGTGTGCTGCTAAAACCCTGTTGAAATGAAAAGGACGGCCTTATTAAGGACACCTTCTGTGTGTGGGGGTTTACAGTAAAGGCTTCATACATCACAGGAAGCTTCATTTCGTGATTATAAGGTGTGTAGAACCAGAGATTTCAAATAAAAAAAAAAAAAACAGGGAACTTTAAAAAGTAGTGATTTTTTAAAAAAAAAATTAAATTCATTTAAAAGTAAAAATAAAACGAAATATATATTTTTTACTGATCTTAAAAATGCGGAGCTCAAAATAACTGTTGAGTGTTGTATGTCGATACATGTTGCAAAGTGGAGAAAAACAACTGCTAATTACAATAAAGTAGCTTTGAACCTTGAACATCAACAGCTCCTCAGAGGAGATCCAGAGCACCAAATTCCGTGGTGTTCACATCACGGAGAACCTCACATGGACCCTCAGCACCAGCTCCACCCCCAAAAAGCCCAGCAGTGTTTCTACTTCTTGTGGACACTGAGGAGAGCGCACTCCCCCAGTCCTCATCACATTCAACAAAAAGACTATAGAGAGTACTCTACACTCTACAGCTGCATCACAGCCTGGTTTGGGAATCGCATCGCAAGACCCTACAGGTGATTGTAAAAAGAGCTGAGAAGATCATTGAGGTCTCTCTCCCCTCTCTCACAGACATTTACATCACACGCTGCATCCGCAAAGCCACCAGCATTCTGGATGACCCTACTCACCCCTCACACACAATTTCTTCCCTCAGGCCTTCAGACTCCTGAACAAGGACTGAAACATAAACTCTACCCCCTCACACACATATACACACCACCAACACACCCCTCCCCTGAATTTCCTTCTCCTCTACGCTCCATTAGGAAGAGGAAGAGGACGGTCGCACTGCGCCTCGCTCCGCTTTGCTTTTAGCTTTGCCCTGCTTTTTTATTTACCTTCCGTTTTATTTCATCACTTTTATCTTTCACATTTTAGGCGCATCCCGCATTTTATTTAATCACTTTTTGCTTTTTAGGCGTTTCCCGCTTTTCTGTCTTTTAAAAAGCTCCCCGTGCCTCCACACACCGCAGCCGGTGTTGTAAGAACTGCATCGCACTGCTTCAGAGGATTGCGCTGCTGGAAACCAGGATCTTGAAAGTACCGGAGAACCGGGACCCGGGCAGCAGTATGCAGATGAAGGTTTCTTGTGGAAAGCCAAACCCAGTCACCAACATAATTGTCTGCTACAAAGCATCTCAGGTAGGTTTCAGCTGTTGGTTGGTCCACTCTGTCTGACTGTTCTTCTGAATCACAGTGAATTGAGGCCCTCTGTCTGAGACAATGTCTTTGGGGAACCCATGCAAACGGAGTCAAAAGACAACCAGAGTACTCACGGTCCTGAAGAGATGATAGGTGATGACTAAACATTGTCTACCTCTGTGACTTTTGGCTTTTATACCATGTGATGTGCTTCACTTCTGCATCCTCTTGCATGTCACATAATCTGTGTGCGTGACAATGATGTTGCTAGGTGGCAGTGCTGGACTGGCTATCAGGCATAATGGGCAAATGCCTGTTGGGCCAATGGTTAATTTGGGCCGGTCAGGTAAATTTGGGATGGTGCAAAATCCCGTCAGCACCCCCAAACCGCCCCCCAAACTTGCCTTTTTAAAAAAGGGGGCGGGGGGCGTTGTGGGGCAGGGGCGGCTCTCATTCTCATTTTCCCTGCTTTTTTATGATTAGTTAGTTTTATTGTCATTTTAAACATACACATAACACACAGGGAAAAAAGTCCAGGACCATGGTGCAAAACAAGTACAGAAACTGAAAACCAGACAGGACAAGTGCAGACAGGATAAAAAAAAAAGAGAGCAAGAAAAAAAAACAAAAGTAACAAAATAACCAGACAAGACAACATTGAATGAATACAGTATCATCTGCCATGCCACCATGCGCTGGGACCAGACAGACATGAACAGTAGTGCTCTTTATTTACATGTGAAAAAGAGACCCTTAGGTGCTCCTGTGGGGAGTGGAGGTGTAGCAGGAGCTGGTGCCCTGAGCTTCCCAAAGGTTGTAACAGCTACAGTCTTCCAGGCTGGAATCTGGACGAGAGAAAGGAAACACAAGCAACACAACTGTCCATTATTCTCCCTGAAGGAACCCTTATATAGGCTGTCTCCTCTTTGATTGGGCACAGGAGTGACTAATTACTTAACTCTTCTTCTGCCATGTGTGGAGTGGTGGTCCAAAGCAGATGTGCTGAACAGGAAATAGAAAAAGTCTTATAGATATGTCTTATAGAAGTCTTATCGATCTTTCTTTCTCTCTTTCTTTCTTTAGCTGATTGTTTGTACAGTTTATTTATTTTTCATAAATGCCTGATGTTTTTGTTAGCGGCCTGTTGTTTTGTTAGGAACACAATTTTACCCCAGATTTCTGCTCTATGCCCCCAGTCATTGTGTTGATTTATACAATCCCATAAGCATCACACCTAAATTAATCTAAAGAACTAACTGAGCTAACTCATATATTTGATGGTAGCTATAAGTAATACTGGATGAGGAAAGAGGCCTAGAAAAGGTTCAATGCACATTTTGCCATACATAAAACCTAATGTTATTATTTATTGTAATATTAGTGTTTTAACTGTAACTTAACACTCCAGTCCAGTAGTAAACTGTTTTTAAGTATAATTTTCTCAGGTGCCTAACAGTTTTACACAGTACTGTAAGTCTCTTTCCTGCAAACAAGCTCACCTTCATGGAGAAAAAATTAGAACACTTGCACATAGGCCACGCTTAACTGCCTGTTCGCAGAGAGGAAACCACGGCTTGTCACAGAGCTCTCATTTAGGGTGGTGTTCTCACAATTTTAAGACCCCAAATAAGCAGTGGCACAACACATTTGGCATCAAATATATTTCTGCCATTCAAAGTGACCAATACAAACTTAAATAATAAATAAGGCAATTTATTTGAGGTTGCAGTAACATAATGACTCAAAATACTGAATGAGCTAATGAAAAGCACATCAACATTTAAACAGCTGTCAGGGCTTGAGGCTATGATGGTTGGAGGCCGTTCATTTTCTGTTAGTCTTGTTTGGGGTTTGTTTTGGGGAAACTCTTATTAATGATGTTTTGGTTGTGTTGGTTTCAGCTGTTTTTTGTTCTAGTTGAGTGCTTGTGTTTGTTCACAGGTTGTGGGTTTTTGGTTTGAGTGTATTTAGTTGAGTTTGTGACTGACCTGCTATTGCATTTCCAGTTTTGTTTTCTGTTTAAGTAAGAAATAAAAAGAAACAAACATGCACGTCAACGACTGGTGGTGTCTACATGCCTGCCCTGAGTATGAGAAGAGCACAAGACATGACAACAGCAGAGTTTTTTCTGAGAACAGATGCTCTGGCTTTGTCTGACAATAAGCCAATAAGAAGGAAGTAGGGCGACCTGATACCGATCTTTGATCTTCGTCTCTGCTCAGACTTTTAAACACACAAGAACGGCAATCAGCCAATTAATGATTAGTTAAATGTAGTTAAATGTAATTAATTATCTGTTTTATGACACGACGGTATTATGATTATTTATGAAACATTTGTGTGTGTGTGTGTGTATTCTAACCAGTGGTGGAATAAGTACTGAAGCTTAGTACTTAAGTAAAAGTACAAATATCCTGCAAAATATGTACTCAAGTAAGAGTAGAAGTGCTATATCAACAATCTTACTTAAGTAAAAGTACTAAGTACTCACTGTAAATTTAATTTACTTTACTTTAAAGTATTTTTTTAGTAAAAGTACTCACACAATGGTTTGCCTCAACGTCTGGGTTGTGCCATTTTCTAAAAGAATTGTAGATATACTGACTTACGCCTCTAACCAATGTCATTGCTCGTAATAATTACAAACAACTATACAGTATATATGTATTGGAAAGTTTGGTGTGCAATACTGTGCATACACTCTGCAAAACTGTGTGTACCCTAACTTAGAATTATGTGGATGACAAGTTATCTACTAGGTATTACCCACTAAAATACCATTAAGATAAACCAATCAGGACATGATATATCTTTAAATGATTTAAGTACTTGCAAACACATCTGTTAAGAGCAGTAAAAGTTTGAAGTTTGAGTTTTTAAACGGCAACAATTCTTTGTGTTGAGGAAGGACTCATTCTTTGCTACTTTGAACTCAAATAAATTTTTTAAACCTGTTAGATTTCACCCACGTTTAGGCGGCCATTTTTAAAATTTAAACATTAATATTCAGTCATACAAAGCTATTATGGTATGTAGATGGACTAATTTCACATTTAAGACTCTGAAGATTCATTTGCCAGAGAAGTAAAATATGCCAAGTTAATTGAAAAAGAGAAAAATAATACAAAATCAGGGGTGGGTGTAATGCTCGTGTGAAACACTCTTTGAAATCAGCAGTTCTTATTGTCCAGCTACAAGGAATAGCCTTGAAAACAATGGAAAACCATAGTAACAGGTCTTAGGAACTATGTAAATATTTTTACAAAAATAAAAAATGAGTTTACAATAATGCTTTTAGTGCAAAGACCCCCCTTTTTACCAGTTGAGCGGCCATTTTGTTTTTTATAAGCCATATTTTTATAATGACCACAAATGACCACCAGTCCACCGGCTCCAAAACCATTAATTTTGGTTGAAGAGAGATACGGACCAAAAACTGGACAAAACATGACAAATCTCGCTCAAAACACAATAAAACAACTCCAAACCACTTTTATCACATCCAGCAAGCTTATAGACACTTGTAATTCCCCATCACCTACCTTTGAAGAATACAGCTTGGGCTTGCGCGAGTTCAGACGTGTCTGTTTGGAGCACATCTGCTATTTCCAAAAAAAAAAAAGAGTATTTGCTGGACAATTATCCCCATCAAATTTCCTCAAAATATTACAATGAGGGTTCAGTATGGTGTTCTGAGTGTTATTTCCGTGCTTAGAGCCAAACAAATCAACTTATAAACCCAAATGCTCGCCTGGGACTCTGACACCGGGGATTTAGGGGATGAAAGCTCCCGTAGGAGAGTCAGAGAGACCAGGGGCGCGGTCTCGTTCGAATCCTAACAACCTCCGCTATTGGTTTACTGTTTGAAAGAAAGGTTTTAACACCAATCACGCTTAAAAAAGGTTTAATAGGAGAGTTGTCCCGCCCATGTGACGCCCTAGTGGTTGAAATGCAACAGATTATTTTTTCATGCAAGATTTTGAGGAAATTGTGTTCATAAAATGTAACGTGTGACCGCGGTACGAGAGACGACATAAATTGTAGAAATGTAGTGTAGTAGAAAGTATATATATATACACACATACTCTTCTTCTGCTTATTGACTATAATATGATATATATCAACCCACGTCTTCTTGACTTTTTTCAGTTTCGGCACCGAACGAACTTTCCCTGAACATCAGAACTGCTGAGACCCTATATATACACTATACATAGGACATTTCAATTTCACTGAATTACCTGGAACATCTGCAGTTTGCTGCACTAAAAGCATCACTAGTCACTCTTTGTGTGTGAAGGCTAGTATAATTTGAAGAATGACACAGATTAATTAGAACCAGGGCAGTCTAATGCACAGTTAGGGCATTTTCACCCTCTTACTGCACATCCACAGGAAAAGAGGTGGCCTGTGAGGTCCAATCTCCTCTAAAGGACATTATTTGTATGCTAATCATCGCTGTAATCATTTGACATTTGTCACATTTCATCCGCTGTGACGGTGATGAATAATTTAAGGATTCATTCCATTAGATGCTTTTAGGTAATCTGTGCCCCGGGAGAATCCGGCCCCGGTCCCGGAGAAGACACGGCTGTGTTCCACACTGACGCTGATTAAAACCCAAGGATGTTTGAACAACATTGCTAACGCTGATAAATACTGCTGGTCATACATGTTTTGACAGGGGTTAAACCGGGTCAGGGAAATAACATTAAGAGCTACTTAAAATTTTAAATATCTCCCCATTAGGAGGTCAAGAGGAAGGCAGGTGGTGTGATTTTATTATGCACCCAAATGTCCTCCGAGCACCTGAGCTTCTACTGACTGAAGTTTTTGGGTAGTAAATATTTTCACTCACTTATTAATTCACTCACTCACTTATTACTTCACTCACTCACTTACTTATTAATTCACTCACTCATTTATTAATTAATTCACTCACTGATGCATTCACTCACTCACACTCACTTATTAATTCACTCAGTCACTTATTAATTCACTCGTACTCATTCACTCGCTCATTTATTAATTAATTCACTCACTCACTCATCCACACACTTGCTCACTCGTTTATTAATTCAATTACTGATGCATTCACTCACTCACTCACACTCACAATTCACTCACTCACTCACTAATTCACTCATGTACTCACTCACTCACTCATTTATTAATTCATTCACACACTCATTCATTCATTTATTAATTAATTCACTCACTCACATGTTAATTAATTCACTCACTCATTTATTAATTCACTCACTCACTCACTCACTCACATATTAATTAATTAATTCACTCACTCACTCATTCGCTTATCCATTAACTCATATACTCACTCACTAACTCTTACACTCATCCACTTGCTCTCATCCACTTGCATTTGCTCACTTATTCACTTATTAACTCACTCACTCACTCATTTATTAAATAATTTACTCACTGATGGATTCACTCACTCACACTCACTTATTAATTCACTCACTCACTTATTCATTCTCTCACTCACTTATTCATTCTCTCACTCACTCACCCATTCACTCATTCACTCATTAACTCACTCATTCACTCAACCAATGTTCCCATCAATGACACTGTCCTGGTTGAAATAATAAAAATAAAACGAAAAAAATGAAACCAGTGTGTGGAAGGAGATTTTGGCTGTGGAGCGTTTTGGTCGTAGGTTTTGCTGTGTTTCACTCTTTCTCCTGAACTCTCAGGTCACAGCTGAATAAACGCCTCTCGCCTATAAAACCGATATCAAACCGATACGGGCTGAAGGAGCAGTCCGAGCTCCCTCTGCGTTAAATCTTGTCAGGATGCCGAACCAGCCGAGTCCCTGGGCTGTGACTGCGCGGAGCGGCTCGTATATCAGGCCCGCGGGTCTAATGAGCTCCTCCTGGTGCTGCTCTGGAACCCAGAGCCAGGAGCGCTCCTCCATCACGCCGCAGGAGACGCCTGCATAGATGGATGGAAACTCTGTTAAATGCTTCTTTTATCTGCACACCTTTTTATATGCAAATGCTCTCGTACCTGTCCATTTATTAACTGCAGCACCGTCTCCCGGCCGCCCGTAAACAAACAGCCCAGAACAAACACACACACACACATCTCCGAGGAGGAGCTCCGGCTTCTCCGCACCACCACGACCGCTGGACTTTTCTTTCAGTATGATAATAAGTATGATTATGATAATAAAATCACAAATAGAGAAGTGTTTCACATCAGTGATGAAGAAAAAAAAAGAGTAAGAATGATAATATTTATTCACTTTGTCCATTCATTTACTTTATGACGTATAAATAACATATATAACATACAACAAAACGAATAATTATTGCTTTGTAGTGTTTATTTATTTAACTATTTATTTATTTATAACTATAGTTTAAACAAGTACACATAACTATCGCTGTGTAGTAGTTGTTTAGCTTGTACAGTATTAATCTATCTATCTATCTATTTATTATTTATATATTTATTTACTATGGCTTATACAAGTACAGATAACTATTGCTTTGCAGATTTTATTTATTTATAGCCTTTGCTTATACAGGCCATTCCAACAATTGCTTTGTAGTATTTCTCTTTCTTTCTTTCTGTTTAACAATAGCTATTACAGGCACACATGACTATTACTTTGTAGTTTATTTGTTTGTTCATTCATTCATTTATCCATTTATTTATAACCATAGTTTATAGAAGAACACATAACCATTCCTTTGCGGTATTTATTTATTGATTTGTACCGGTAGCTTTTTTTAATTTATAACAATATCTTCTACACATTAATTGCTTCATAATATTTGTTTGGTATTTTTTGCCACCTTGTGTCCCACTGTTGGGGAAATTTTTGCAGCATATTCATCAGCCCACTGACTCTTTTGGAGGACGTTATTGGAGGACCAAGCGCGGGCTCCACTCTCAGAAGCCTCGTGATCTCTCTCTCCGACCCCGGGATGCTAATACGTGCTGTTTGTGTTCCCACGCTGGCAGGTACAGTACGGGGACTATAGCACCTCGGAGGGCGAGAGTCGTCCCTTTTATAGGAGCGATTCTGTGAGTGTAAAAGTCTTCAGGTGGAACGGAAATTACCTTCCAGCCATCGTTTCTGAGACACCATCTGGCAGCCATGCTCCATCAGGAATCACACCTAACAACCTCAGTCCCAGGCACTGTCCCCAAAGCGCACTTGCTCAGACGTCATTACTAACAGCCCTGTCCCTCAGACATTATCCCTAATGGCATCATTCCTTACCAGCGTGTCAGACACAATAGCTTCAAGCTTCTTTTTTCTCCTTTTATATCACAGTCAGAGGTGTGTAGAGCAGCGTAAACATCTCCAGCAGTAAAACCATCATTACTTCATTGAAATAAAGGCTCCAGTAGCACAAGAGACGGACAAAGCCTCACACAGTTCAGGTCCTAGACTGATAGATGCTGGATGGCCTAAGAAACTCCACTGTAGCTCCACAGGAGATCTTTATTAGTCCCCAGAGCTGCAGTAGCAGAAGTGAAGGACACTGTATGGACAAAAGTATTGGGATGCCTGTCCCACTGACAGGGACTTTAATGACACTGCATTCAAATCCATAGACTTTAATCTGGAGTTCCCCTTTGCAGCTATAACAGCTTCCACTCTTCTTGGAAGGCTTTCCACAAGAGTTTCTGTGGGAATTTGTGTCCATT
>JBBPCY010059049.1:0-12593 GCA_037974405.1 Brachyalestes nurse
GTAGTAGTAGCAGTAGTAGTAGTAGCAGTAGTAGTAGTAGTAGTAGTAGTAGTAGTAGTAGTAGTAGCAGTAGTAGTAGCAGTAGTAGTAGTAGTAGCAGTAGTAGTAGCAGTAGTAGCAGTAGCAGTAGTAGCAGTAGTAGCAGTAGCAGTAGTAGTAGTAGTAGTAGTAGTAGCAGTAGCAGTAGTAGTAGCAGTAGCAGCAGTAGTAGCAGTAGCAGTAGTAGTAGCAGTAGTAGTAGTGTAGTAGTAGTAGTAGCAGTAGTAGTATTAAAATGTAAAAACTAATAGCAATAATAATAAGAAGAAGATAAGATATTTTCCACAAGTGGGAAATTTGCAAGTAATAGTAGTAATAAGTTATTTTCAAGACTTACTGTACTACAGACCTGACAAGCTAAACACTAAACATTACAGCAGCGTTGTCATTATTATTATTATTATTATATTTGCTTTACACACAAACAGCTCTTCTATAACCACCAATTATTGGCGGTCTCGCCCCATTCTGCCCTACAGAACCACAGATCCAAAAGGGGAAATGACGCACACGCTGCCTTTAGGGTGAGCGAGCTCTGCTGTTCCAAGGCTACGACTCGAGAGAGACAGACAGATAACACAAAGAGAAAGAGTCGAAAGGCCTGTCCGTCTGGTCTGATCCCACAGAAGAGCTGCTGTAGCTCAAACTGCTGAAAAACTGATAGAAATGTGTCCAAACACACAATGCATCACAGCTTGCTGAGTATGGGGGCTGCATAGTTGTAGATCAGTCAGGGTGCCCATGCTGACCCCTGCCCAAAACACAGCTCAGAGCAACAGAAGATGATGGCCTGGTTTGATGACACCAGGATGTACTATGGGATGCAAGCAAGGTGGCAGAGGCAGTGTGACGCTCTGGGCAGTGTACTGCTGGGAAACCTCGGGTCCTGCATTAATGCAGAGGTTACTTTGACCTATGGAGGTGCCCTAAACACTTTTGCAGATCAAGTTCACCCCTTCATGGCAGCAGTATTCCCTAATACTTACCGTCATACTGTTTCTACTGTTTTGCTGATCTGGACTCTGTAACTACACCACTGTACACTTAAGCACTGTACTTTAATACCTGCAACTGTGACTCTATCCATATTGCATTCATATCCATGTAATACTGTCTTGTTGGTAATGCACCTGCACTTTATCCTTACCGGCATACTGTTTGTACTGTTTTTCAACTGTTTTTTTGTTTGTTTGTTTTTTTTGTTTTACTTTACTGGTTTTACTATTTTTAAGGTTGGGCGTTGCAAAAAGCATTTCATCGTACCATGTATGATGGTGTGTGTCACAAACAAAATCTGAATCTGAATCTGAAAGTCAGTTGCCTCTTTCAGCTGGATGATGCCCCACCACACTGCAAACACTGTTCAGGAACAGTTTGAGGAACATCACAAAGAGTTCCAGGCGTTGACTTGGCTTCCAAAGTCCCTGAATCTCAATCTAATCAAACATCTGTGAACTTACAGGACTTGATCTGCTACTAACATCTTGGTACAAGACACTCTAGCACCTTGAGTGTTGAGGTCTTGAGTTCATGCCTCAAAGGGTCAGAGCTGTTTTGGAAGCACAAGGGCGGCCTACACAATATTAGACAGGTGGTTTCTATGTTATGGCTTATTGTTTTATATGTAGAAACCAGTTGACTTTTAAAGTGGTAGAACATGACCACTAACAAGAAGATAAAATCTTTACCTAACAGCTTATCTTACCTCATCCAAAATCCCTACAAGTACGAAATCACTACCTGTACTACCAGTAAATTACTTAGCAGTGAGTTATGTGTCTATAGTATTAATTAAATACCCTGTATTTGTGTATGTAGTATAGTGTATCTGAGTGTTTATTGGATTTATTTAGACTTCATACTTTATATTGTTCGTGTCTTTGTGTGTCTGTGCAGTCATAACATAAGCCGTTTCCTGCAGGATCAATAACGTGTTCTGATACTGAAACCATAAAAGCAGTATCACTGGTCGATGACCCAAAGCGAACCAGAGCGCGCAAGTGGATGCAACCCTGGCTGAAGAAAAGAAAAAAAGGTCTCTTCATTCAGCCCACAGACTTGTCAAACCACTACCACAGGAAGTACAGATGTTGCCAAATTAAACTATGGTGTGAAAGAAAACTGAGGTCTGTGTGTTTGAAAGTGCCCTCAGGAAAAACTTGCAAGCAAGGTGACACCTAACTGTTCTGTCTACATCTGTATAAAGTTAAAATAATGTTGGCTGAATAGCTAATATTTACTCTTTTGTTTCTGTTGTGCCTTGCACTCTGTTGCATGTTGATATATGTTTTTCTGTGGTCTGTGGAGAAACATTGTTTCTTCACACTGTGCTCATGTTCACAGCTGCTGATGACAATAGAGAAACCTTGAACCTTGAAAACAACCTGCCACTGTCCGCTCTCCTATGATATTAAAGGCTGAAACAGTACCGCAAGAAAAACAGAACTACAGTTTCGACCTCTTTAGTGTCTTCATTCTTTCCACAATAGACTGCAAACAACCCTAGTAGGTACTTAACCTGTTCCTCAATATCAAGTTCTTGCATGTTGGTGGGCTCACTTGACACCATTTTCAATTGCAAGAGACTAATTTCAAATGAAAGAATGCAATCGCCGTTCCAGGTGAGTTACTGGATGTTCTGATGATTTGAGGTCTTTATATAATCCAACAAAAGTCAAATTGTTTTGGCCTTTCTTTAGCCATTTAAGACAACAATTTGTCAAGGCCCATATTCTGCTTTTATTTTTTCCATTTGTGTTGGGTTGCATTCCAATATAATTTATAATTCATTCTTATATGTGTAGTTTCCAACCTATGTTTAATCCCTTAGAATTAACACCAGTTATTTTACTGAGAGAAAAGTGAGTCCTTTAATACACTGAAATGACAATATGTAGCAGTATAAGTAGCAGCATAATTGCAACTCTTGCTACTTATTGGGAACAAACAATATCTAATATGCAAGTCAGCTCTATTTTATCAGAGAAAAAAATGTTTAGCCAGTCCACCACTTCAACTCACCACACTTACATCACAGCAGGGGTTGCACAACTACTTTTATTACCAGACTAGTCATTCAAAAAAAAGTAGTTGTGTTCTCATGTTCCAGGCGTCAGTCCAAGGTATTTTGTTAGTAGCTCACCGCTGGGCTTGCGCAGCAGATGCTGCGGTGTGTGATCTGCACTGCAGGAGAGTTTGTGTTTACTTTTGCATTGGTGTGTTTGACTGACGCTCTTATCCAGAACTACTTGCACCGAAGTGGGCGAATGTAGCGTCAGGTAACTTGCCCACGGGCTCCTGTCAGTGCAGCATCAAAACCCACTCTGCAGTGTGGAGGGCAGCAGTGTTATCCACTATGCTTGACCACCTGAACACCACATTCTGATCCTTCCAAAGATTTCCATGCTTCTATGCAGTGCTTTCAGTAGAAAACAAGCAATTGAGTATGAAGCTAAATTTAGCTAAAAAGAGTCTTTCAGAAAAATTAGTGCAGGACTATAAAAAAAAGTGAATGCTGATGCCCTCTTATGTACCCTGACAGAGTCACACTAGGTCATGGTTACATGGCTTTTTGAGTAGCATACTGAATTTCCCTCTATTTTAAAGGCTGTAAACGGTATCAAAAAGTTCACGCTGTCCTGATTTTCAAAAATAAAGATGATGTCCTCTCATGCTGGCTAACCAGTTAGTCTGAAATTTCTGAAAGTTCTGTTAAAGCAGGTGGTTCTCAAAGTCTACACACTTTAGTATTGGATACTGTTGCTTGTGCATTTAGTACCGATTTAGATTTTATAAAGGGGTACTGTTACTACCTGAACAAAACCTCGCATTTTCGTTTTTACATTACTTATTACAGGAATGTCATACAGCTCCAAACATGGTTACCAGTCAGTTCTCTGCTCACAGCTTGAAGAAGAACACTGTTTTGTTCACCCTAAGCCCCCGCACACCCTGACGGAGTCCAAACGACTGCAAGAGTTCGAACTGGGTCAAGGCCAGCAACTGATTGGCATTCGAAGAGCATCAGACAGACCAGGCAAACCATGGGCAGGTCTAAGCCTCAGCTAGGAAACTCTGAAGGTCTGGCCAAGTTTGCTCATAACAGCAATGAAAGTTCACATTTAGTTAATAATAAATTAGTAATGAAGGATAATTTAGCATGTTACATGGTTTTTCGATAAGTGTTCTGCCTTTTCCTCTACTTTAAAGGTTGCAAACTATATAAGAGCAGTTCATTTGAAGAGCACACTCACTACATATGCACTTCTGAGGCTTTAGACAATTGCGACACACGTTAATAATCGCATGTAGTGAAAGGCATCACTCAAAACTATATTCCTGTGTGTGAAAATTAGGTTTCCTAGGGCTCAGCCACCCATACCAGCGATGTTTTACACAGATAGTAGGTCTCACATTAACAAGGCAAAAAAAAAAATCCCTCTGTCACCTCACAAAAAAGAGCATTTACACCAAATGTGAAGGCCAGTAGTTTTTATCAATACAGAGGAAACACAGACATGTCCTCTCAACCCTCCCAACAGTAAAAATACACAGAACTGTAAAAATACACAGAACAGTAAAAATATACAGAACAGTAAAAATACACAGAACAGTAAAAATACTAAAGATTTGCTATTTGTAAACATAAAGCACATAAATAGCTTGGCATGACTGTTTTGCACTGAAAAAAATACTGAATTAATAATATAAACATGATACATTGTATTCTACTTATTATTGTACTTATCATAAAACGGTAATTATTGATAATTATAAAATGATACTACTAATAAAAAAATGATACCACTAATGAAACTACCAGTAATAATACTACTATTACTACTTTTACACTATACACGACTCTTACTCATTAATTATCACTATTAGTAAATATTAAATATTACTACTACTATTATTATTATAAGAATGCATAAACTTGCAGAGATTTGTGTATGTGTGTTTATTTCTATTATAAAATGTTTTTAAAAGCAAAAATGCAGGACAGTATAAACTGTGCTCCCTCGCTCCACTGGAAAAGTGGGGAAAAGTTAATGCTGAACCCTGGAGGTGGAGGCAAAAAAGGCTGTAATGCAAAAAGGGCAAACAGTAACTACATCTCCAGTCACACAGCAGCTCCGCTGATCTCTCAGTTACTGTAAGAAACTAGACTGAAGCAGGAGCTGAGCTTTCAGGACCTGTATGAACGATCAGTCCATTCACAGCTCTATTCACACACAGCAGTACTGAGAAAACACACACACACACACACTCACACGCACAAACAACACCCTCCCCATCTTAACAGCTCACAATCAAACCCTGCTGCATCACAGCTAAGACCATCAGTCCCATTCATGCTAATATCACACTACTGCTGTGGGTGCAAACATTTTTAATTAATCTGTCTCTCAATTTTTCTCCCAAAGCTAAAGGCTTTAATTCAGACTGTTAATTTCAGTCTCCAGTTTATACACAAATTAGACATGCTAAGTATTGCTGTACAGAGAAGCCACAAAGATCTGACCGGTACAAGCTTTGTCTTTTATGTCATACTGCAGAGAATCTGAGAATTTCCAAAGAGATCGATAGTTAGATCATATCAGTCATTTCCATCAATAATAACATCGATGTTAAAGAAGCACAGAAACTGAGTGAATAGTTTACAAGCCTACAGTCATGACTGAGACCTCTGAAGATCATATATATATATATATATATATATATATATATATATACACACACACACACACATCTATATATATATATATATATATATATATATATATGTGCAGCTGTGAGTGTCCCAGACATGACGTCCCCTGACCAATGTACTAAACCCTAAACCGAAGAGCCTCTGTCTCTGGATGTCAGATAATGAGGACGATATGAGTAACAAACACAGTCACAGACATTAGCCATGCATTTCCTGTTATTTTGCGGCTTTCGGCTGGCTACTTTTAAATTAGTTTGGTCTATATTTTGGTGTCCGGGGCACGTAATGCTCATAAAAGGACACACATGACACGTACAGAGGACAAACAGAATTTTCTCGATGCACTATTAGTAATAGCAGAGCTCCTACAGATTAGTTGCTCCAGATGTTCAGATTCAGTGCAGAGAACAACTGAGAACAATCGAGTTTGTGTGTTACTAGTAATTGTAAGTTAACTGTAAGTTATTTATTCACAGTATTAATACCCCAGTATTTGTGCATAGCATAGTGTACTTCATACAGTATTTCTGAAGAGTTTTTGTCCGACTTTTATTTAGACTTTGTACGTATATTGTTCTTGTCTCTGTGTGTCTGTGCAGTTGCAACACAAAGCAATTTCCTCTGGGATCAATAATGTCTTCCTATTCGGATTTCTTTAAAAAAAAAAAACTAAAAAAACAGCCCAAACTTGTAGCCCTGAAGCATCTTTAACTAAAATACTACCCAAAATGGCAAGGAGTGGCTCTCAAGGGTTTGGGTAGGGATCATAATTAACCCTGAACACTATCAGCTTAGCAACCAATTACTTTAATAATCAACCAATTAAAACAGGAAAAATAAAAGGAGCACCAAAGGGAGTATCAAACACCTTCTCATTTCTGGTGAAATTCATGCCAAATGTTTCCTCAACTGGTCTAATCATGGCAAGACATTTGGAGGATAGAGATCATTGAAGAACCATTTTAATTCCCCAAAGAACCACTTTCGTAAGTGAGATGTATCAATGCGTAGAACCTTTTAAAGGTAAAGAACATTAACATCATGTAAAAGTAAACATTCACAATGTGAATCTTCTTGATGCTCCCACGTGTCATTTTTTAAAATCAGGTCCATTTTTCTACGGACTCATGCTATGAACCCATTAATTTTGAGTGTGTATATCTTGAATAATAATTCAGGCTTTGCAAGCTTCAACTACTGTCAACTCTGTCATATTTAAATGAATATGAAACAATAACACCTCCATGAGCAGAGTTAAGACTAAACCTAAGCTACTACACAAGGGCCTGAATGAGTTTAATACTGCTGTCAAATCGCTGGTCAACTCATTAGTTTGCTCAATTTTGACAGTTAAATTCCGAGAGCTTGACTGCAGTAATTGGGTTCAGAAACTAAAATAAAAGAAGCACAGCGTGGAAATATGTCTCAAAAACAATGAATACCTTGAGTCCTTTGCCTACTGAAGTTACTAAGCTTGCATTAGAATTTATGAAGCGAAGGTCTCTATCTCAAATAGCACCTTATTTTCTGTGACACCTTAAATGTTACGTTCTGACTTCAGCATCATATACGATGGAATAAAAAAATCCAGCAAGACACAAACCTAGAGCGCTTAGCGAAGGAACTGGCACGTGGCTCTTCATTTGGAAAAGTAATAATGACATCACTAAATTAGGATTGAAGAGACTCATGCACTGAACTTAATTCTGCATCATCACTATAGTGTAGATTAGCATATAGTCCAGTCTGACTCAACTGTCTCCGTGTCTGACAGAACGTCAACTTGCAGTATAACATTTCTCTCTGCATCTTTACAAATGGGATACATTCAGTCGTAACATTCTAAAACTGGAAGACTTAAGACTTAAAAACCAACCATAAAACAAACAAATACATGAATGTAATGATTAAATGAATATATTTGTGTTAAAGTGTTAAGAAATGCTATTTAGACTGGCCTTACTACACATCAGCAGCAAAGGGTGGATCGTTTTGTGAAGATCAACTTGTTGCCATAAAGAGTACACATTCTAGAGCCGCAAAATATGTTGTTTGCTCATCGCAATATCGATCTTTGCAATACTGAGATCACAGAATATGCAAATGAGCCTCTAACCAACCACAGTGTTGGACAGGGTGACCAATCACAGCCCCAGGTGAGTTACTGGGTGTTCTTCATGTAATCCAACAAAAGTGTCATTTCTAACCATTAAAGATGTTGCCGAATCGGTGCATGAATGGACGGGGCTAAACTGCTGCCACTAGAATAAGGAGAAATATTTAATTGTGTTGGTTTTGTGACATCACAAAACCTATGATTAGAAAACTGCCTGATTTTGTATCTTATTTCTCATTTATGGACAGTATTGATGAGGGAGTAAATGTACCATATGAAACAATGTTTACAGACTCCAAGTCTTTTTAATTCCAGGAAAGTGATGACCTTTAATATCTTGATCACAATCGCAATCACAATATGTGGCGCTAACATTGCAAAACCTGATATTTTGTCCATATCATGCAGCCCTAATCTCACCTGGTATGGATTTTATCTCAACTACAGTCAGGAGTAGTGATGCATTTATGCACGGACAGGCCTAGATCATTGGGATGAAGGTAAAAACGGCCTATACTGCATACGTTTTCCTTAACAATGCAATTCTTGCTTTTTCTCTGCCCCCTACGCCAGCAGCACTGTGTGATCCTTCTTGCGCAAGACTGCAAACAAGAGTGTCTCAACCATGAAGGAAAACAAACATGTTCTTGAATGTGAAATGCGGCACAGCGTCACAGGTTCGGCCGATACTTTCGTTTGTGTGTTGGGAAAAGGAGGTAAAAAAACCTTTTGCACAGGAATAGGGTGAGGACACCTAGTTCCCTCAGTACATCAATGATACACTACATGGACAAAAGTATTGGGACACCCGACCATTCCACCAACAGAGACCTTAATGACATTGCTTTCAAATGCATAGACTTTAATCTGGAGTTGGTCTCCCTTTGCAGCTATAACAGCTTCCACTCTTCTTGAAAGGCTTTCCTCAAGATTTTGGGTTTTCTGTGGGAATTTTTCTTCATTCTGTAGAGCATTAATGAGATCAGACACTGATGTTGGACGAGAAGGTCTGGCTCACAATCTCCGTTCCAGTTCATCCCAAAGGTGCTGGATGGGGTTGAGGTCAGGACTCACATTGAACTCCTCCAGCCATGTCTTTATGGAGCTGCTTTGTGCACTGGGACACAGTAATGCTGGAATAGAAAAGGTTCTTCCCCACACTGGGTCCACAAAGTTGGAAGCATGGTGCTGTCCAGAATGTGTTGGTCTGCAGAAGCATTAAGATTGTGCTTCACTGAAAGGGGCCTAGTCCCCAAACCCTGGAAAACAGGTGTGTCCCAATACTTTTGTCCATATAGCGTATGATGATTTTTTTACCAGCCATCTGCAGTGTTGGTGTGCTCAACCAAAAGCTGTCAGAGAAACTCTAAGGTGCGCAATTTGGGTATTTTTGCGCCATTCGGAGACGCGCCTCTGTGTGAATGAGCGGCCAGGTACTTTATGAATGGAGGCAGTCACGTGACCCGAGCTCCTCTCCCTCTCTCCCTCTCTCTCTGTGACTGTCAACAAGCCCATTAAAAAAAACACACACACACACTCATACATACAGACGCACACACACACATACACACTGACGCACACACGGCGTTCGAAATGCGCACAAAAACGCACCGGGAGCGCAAACGCGACCTTTTACGCATCGAAAAACGAACATTTTTTGCATTTTTATGAATGAGGATCGCGATATGCAAATGAGGGCGATTGAGAAAAAAAGAAATATGGCGTCCTGACATTGCGTCTAATAAAAACCTGAAAAGGGCAAAAAATTACACCGCATCTCCTAACAAAGCTGATAAAAATATCTATATTTATCCATATTAAGCCTCTGGTGAGAACGGAAGAGCGTTTTTTACACGATTAAACCGCGTTAGGGCACAGAACAGTAAGGGGGGCTTGGTGTATATCTCTGGAGCTGTAATCATCCTTTTCTGGTCCTTTTTTGGTCCTTTTTAGCAAGATAATTCAACATCATAGACCTAATAATGGACCAAATGTGATCTTATAACCCCTTAAACACATTCCAAACCTAACAGTGGGAATAAATGCAGTTAATCCCAACATGTAAATCCCTCTGGCTGGATGTAGGAATAATATAGGAGGAGTTTATACATAAGTAACGCGTCCTAATGTAACAAATCCTGGATCTTGTTCAATATTAAGAGTTTTAATTGATAGTAAATGGATACATATTATCAGAAGACCCAAAATCACACAAACACACATCACAGAGGGGTAAAAAATGAAAAGGAGGGGGGTATAGAGAGATGTTTTTTTACTCACTCGTTGTTTGGATTTGCTGGTTCTTCGCTCATTTTTTTCTCATGGGGTTCCAAATCTTTTGCACAGCATCGAGGCGCAAAAACGAACCGCAAAATTCACCATTTTTTCTCGTTCGCATCAAAAGAGAGGGCCAGTTTTATTCACAAACCCAGTATGAGAGTGTGCATCTGTGTGTGCAAGTGTGTGTGTGTGTGTGTGCATGCATGTATGTGTGTGTGTGTGTGAGGCTGCTGCATGCTTCCAGTCTCCCACACGGGCGCAGCGAGTTCAGAAGAGGCGCAGAGCCTGGAGACCCTGTTCTCCGTCCTCCCAGCGCGTAAAATCCACCAGCAGACCAGGGACTATCCACACCATCCTTTCTCTTTCGGCCTCTCTTTCTTTCTATGCCTCTCTCCCTCTTTCCTGAGTCCGGCAGATCCCAAAAAGACCCCCCAAAAAATTCCCAACTCCGAGTTTCCAAGTCAGCGCATGAAAATGCACAAACCCCTCTTTCTCATGCACGCAGCGAAACAAACAAAACACAAAACGCGAGAGATAAAGGTACACTTTCAGAAGAGAAAGCAAACACGGAGTGCAAAGAATGCGTTTAAAAGAAAGAAGAATAAAAAGAGATTTTGAGCAGAGTCTCCTCGGGAAGTTCAGAGGCTCTCCATTTTCAACCCGACCGCAGCACGCATCGGAAAACTGGGCGGAAGCGTTCGCCGCACCTCTCCGCCGGTATCCTTCCGCGACCGAGTCCAAACAAAACATCATTAACAAAACTGAAAACGTATTATTACTAGATTATTGTAATTTCTCAAATCAATTGGCATTATTAATTTGCTTGAGGTTTCCTTAACGCCTCCTAACCACTATCCTGCTTGTTAGATTCACATACGATAAGAAAAGAGCTGAAAATGTGGCTGCATATAGTCCCTCAAGTCCCTGAAAGAAGTTGAGCCATGCAGAGGAGGAGAAGATCTTGCCTTCCAGTCCATCAGCACTCACTTTTACCCTTTTTTAAGATTTCCAGTGAGCTCATGGTCACATTTTCAGCGTTATATAAATCTTTCTACACTATATTTGAGGTTAATAGACAAGAGATGCATAATAAAAAGGCCCTGGGCTGGTTCCCAAATGCCTTCATATGGGGCGTTAGAAGTTGAAGCCTTTGTTTAGGACTGATCTAGTGCACCATTTAGGGAGTAGGGAGCTATTTAACTAAATTTAGTCATTATTCATGGGCTGTTTTAGCTGTGGGACAACCTTCACTAATGAATTTTAGAAAAAAGACGTTCATGTAATTTTTTTTTTTTTTGGTAAATAGGTGAACCTCAGTGTGAAAAAAGAAAAATGAAGGCTATGGGCCCTTTAACACATCTTATACTGTAAATGAGTTTTAAAATGTTAATTATTAAATATAAAATTTGATAGTATATAAACTATGCACAACTACTATGGTTGGCTATCTCAGCCTATATGTTTAGAGCAAAATTATTTTTTTTCTAAAGAAGCATGGAGCAATCCAATTAAACCACTGAGCACAAAGGTAACAGTAGATCAATCGTTCTTAATCAATCTGTCCGAAAACGTGAGATTCTGTATAATTTCTTAAATTTTTTGACATATGCTTTTGAGTTTAATTGGGACAGATCCCCAAATGTCACTTTCATCATGAAATGAAAAGAATATTGAAAGAGTTTCATAATGAAATGATGTATATCCATTTGTAACTATTATTTATTATGAATAGGTTCTAAAGGCAATGTGCTTTATCAGAATTTCTCTTATAAATAATTAATAGAATATTACTAATTGTATCTTTATATGTGTAACAGTAGATGGAAATGAATGAAAGAGTTATTTAATGTATAATGGAGAGGATTTTTTTATTAGTCTGCAGGCGTCTCTGGATTAGGCCTGAAAATATTCAGTTCTGCTGAATGCTGGAGTTCAAAACCAAGTTCTCATGGGCTCCTGAAGACGTGACTCTCTGTAGATGTGACGTCTATCCTATGCCATGCAAGATTATGTATGTAAATTATGTAAGTTTTTTGGATGTCTCTGTGTGGATTATAAGAGATCAAGCTAAATGATTCTGCTTGGTTGTCATAGTGACAGTATGTTATATGAGAAGTTTCTTTGTGCTCCTCTGGCTTAGGAAAGACAGTTAAAGATACAATCCTTTAAATACAGCTCTGGAAAAAAAAGAATAGAAAAAAGTTCAGTTTCTCAGGTTTTATCTTTTATAGGTTCAAGTATTGAACTGAACAGCTTTGCTTTAGTTTTTAAGGCCTGCTGACAATATTTCTCCTAATTTCCAAATAAAAAATTGTTCTTTAAACTGTTATTTTAAAGAAATGACAATATATCAAAATGGCAAATAATTACCTTTGAGGAACTTCTAGTAGTGTTTCACCATCCAACTGGTCTCACTGTGAGAGGAGAGTGTTGATTACAGCAGTG
>JBBPCY010059087.1:0-10000 GCA_037974405.1 Brachyalestes nurse
CTCATATACCAGCTTCTCCTCCACCTCATATACCAGCTTCTCCTCCACCTCATATACCAGCTTCTCCTCCACCTCATGGACCAGCTTCTCCTCCACCCCATATACCAGCTTCTCCTTCACCAGGAGGGAACATAGAGGTAAGAATGTAGAACATGGGCTCTTTAAAGCATAATTTTTCACCTTTTCCAGGAAGATTCTGAGGGACGGTTCTTCGGTGGACTGTGAGAGAAGAGAGGCGTCTTTAAGAATGGTTTAATGATTTGAGTCTTTTATCAGTGCCTCGTTTTCTTCTCCGTCTCGAGGCGGCTGCGGCGAGGCAGCCCAGACCCCCGCCGCGCCTCAGAAGCATCTCTGGACATCTTTGGGTGATTACTTTGGGTTCTGTCTCTCTTTTTTTTCCACACAAGATGTGAGATGTTTGAGTCTGAGGGGGCGCATATCAGCTCTGCTCTTTAAACTGCTGCCAGCATTGTTATTTTCTGATGTGTGTGTGTGTGTGTGTATGTGTGTGTGTGTGTGTGTGTGTATGTTTGTGTTTGTGTGTGTGTGTGTGTGTGTGTGTGGAGATGAGCTAATTGCTAGCGGGACAGTTCTAGTGGGCAGGATGTAATGGGGCTAAATGTGTGGAACACATGCTGGGAGAACGTGGAGCCAAAGATGGAGAGAAAAATGAGCCCGACATCAAACCGCCACAGATGAGTGTGTGAAGATAAACATGTAGATCTGGAGAAACCATCAGGAACCAGGAGAAACTGGCCTTACGTCACACACGTGTCACACCAACATCAACCAAAACAAACATCAGTTTTTAATATTTATGTTTACGGCATTTAGCAGATGCTCATATCCAGAGCGACGTACTTCAGTGCTTAAGTCGTCTGCGTCTGTTCCTCATACCTGTAAAGCTACAGTAAATTCAACACCTGCTTTTAACCAATTTACTGCCAGCTAAGATATACACCTTAACAAAGAAAAAGTCTGAGGTTAATACACAAATAAGGAAAAACAGTTAAGAGGGTAAGGGCCAGAGAGTTTTTTTAAATATAAAGAAAATGTATAAGAGATAGTCACCAAGGTGCTCCTTGAAGAGGGTGGTCTTAAAGACGCGGGTCTTGAAGAAATGGGTCTTGAAGAGGGGTGTCTTGAAGAGGTGGGTCTTGAAGAGGGGGGTCTTGAAGAGAGGGTTCTTGAAGAGGTGGGTCTCGAAGACAGTGAGGGACTTCAGATCTGATTGGAGAAGGAGGCTGGGACTGAAAGAGTCTTGATGCAGTTCCAGGCGAGCAGTGCTTGAAGCTCTGAGAGGACGAGAAGTGATGCTGCTTGATCAGAGCTGATGAGTTTGGGGGTGCGAGTCTGTTCTTGGCCTTGAAGGTGTGTGTTTAGGTTCTGAAGTGAATGTGAGTGGCCACGGGGAGCCAGTGAAGGTCCGTGTGAGAATTTAGGAAGATTGAAGACTAACCTGACAGCTGCATTCTGAATCAGCTGAAGTGGTTTTGTTAGCTTCAGAGGAAGTCCAGCCAGTAGAGAGTTGCAGTAGTCCAGTTTGGAGATGACCAGAGACGGGACGAGTAACTGTGTAGCTTCGGTGGTGAGAAAGGGTCGGATTCTTCTGATGTTGTAGAGAATGGAGATCTGGTCAACGTGCAACAGGACTGACAGTTCTTCATCTAGCATGACACCAAGATTTCAAAGAGGTGTATATAAACTCCACTGCACTGATGTACTGATGTGTGTGATCAACACATCCACTCTAATCTGCCACTACAATGTCAGTGTCCCTGCTGTGCTGAGAAAGATCCACCATCTAAATAACACCTGCTCTCCTGAGGCCCTGTGGGGGTCCTGACAAATGATGCGGACAAATAGAGGATTTTTTCCATATAACCAGCTCAGTAAATTACTGTGGGGGGATCTTTTGTACTGGTAGCCAAGCAACAACTTTACTCTTATGGAAAGAGCTCAAATAGTCTTGAAACTTATGGATGAAAATGTGAAGCTGAACAGAAACAGACTTTTCCGTTTTGTAGTGTTGTGGATAATCCTGATCCTTTTTTATTATTATTGATTTGGCCGTTGTCTTTAGGAAAACGCTTCACAGTGGTGGATCAGAGAAGGCACTAACAAACCATCCATTAAAAAATCTAATTTTACAGAGTAATAGGAGGCAGTGGGTAAAATTAGCGGCCCCTTCTTTGAATGGTACAGCCCTATTTCTCAGTTATTAACTGTCATAGAGTGGACATTGTAAAGGGGGTGGCGGGAGACTTGAACCAACGACCTCTAGATGGGGCAAACTTGAACATACTTGACCATAAGAGCAGGATGAGAGCCCAACAGCCTGTTCCAATTTGATGAAATTCAGCAAATGCTATTTTTTTTTCTTAGTAATTTTTGCATTGCTGAACTATGAAGCCCAAATTCATAACTGAGTTGTGAGGACTGAGCTGCAAAACTGACTTTGAAAGGTGAGACTAAGAGAAGCACTTGAAGAGAATCCAAAGAAATGCTCAGTATATTCTGAGCTGGATGGTGTAAAACTGTATGACATACTTTGACATACACTATTTGCTTATTTATCTCAATACAGTGGATAAATAATGGGTTGTCAAAATGTAGATTGAGTGTTGAGATGAAACGACTGATTTAAAGGATTTAATGTCTGACTCCATTTGAACACAGTGGTTCACTCTTAATAATAAAGGTGATTTTTTAAAGAATGAAGTGTTAAAATGTTAAAATGACTGCAGGACGAGAGGCACTTTGTGATTTGTTGTGTGTGGTTTGAACTGTGTGTGTTTCTGTGCATGTTTTATTGGGGCCTTTTCCCTTCCAGCAGCTCACAAGTGCACCATTATTTGTCCAGCAGTGTCCGTGACAGTCATAACAGCACTGCACTGCACTAGTTGAAGGTTCTCGTCTCTCACTCTTTCAACACCCCTGACATCTGTTTGACATTTGTGAACATGATTCTTTCTCTTTCAGCCTCGTTGGCTGTGACCCTGGAGGACTGTTGTGGTCCGTAAGTAATATTACAGTTCAGGAGGAAACTGAAGAAACATTGTGGTCTTGGAGGGATACTGTGGTTCTGGAGGATTATTGTGGTCCTGGAGGAACATTATGCTCCTGGAAGAACACTGTGATCCTGGAAGAATGTTGTGGACCTGATGTGGACCTGGAGGATTTTTGTGGTTCTGGAGGAATGTTGTGGTCCTGGAGGAATGGTGTGGTCCTGGAGGAATGGTGTGGTCCTGGAGGATTTTTGTGGTTCTGGAGGAATGTTGTGGTTCTGGAGGAATTTTGTAGTCCTGGAGGAATGTTGTGATTCTGGAGGAACATTATGCTCCTGGAAGAACACTGTGATCCTGGAAGAATGTTGTGGACCTGATGTGGACCTGGAGGAATGTTGTAGTCCTGGAGGAACATTGTGGTCCTGGAGGAATGTTGTGGTCTTAGAGGAACATTGTGGACCTGGAGGAATGTTGTGATCCTGGAGGAATATTGTAGTCCTGGAGGAACATTGTGGTTCTGGAGGAATGTTGAGGTTTTGAAGGAATGTTGTGGTCCTGGAGGAATGTTGTGGTTCTGGAGGAATGTTGTGGTCCTGCAGGAATGTTGTGGTCCTGGAGGAATGTTGAGGTCCAGGAGGAACGTTGTGGTCCTGGAGGAATGTTGTAGTCCTGGAGGAACATTGTGGTCCTGGAGGAACATTGTGGTCCTGGAGGAACGTTGTGGTCCTGGAGGAATGTTGTAGTCCTGGAGGAACATTGTGGTCCTGGAGGAATGGTGTGGTCCTGGAGAAATGTTGTGGTATTGGAGGAATATTGTGGTCCTGGAGGAACAATGTGATACTGGAGGAATATTGTGGTCCTGGAGGAACATTGTGGTCCTGGAGGAACATTGTGGTCCTGGAGGAATGTTGTGGTCCTGGAGGAATGTTGTTTGTTTCACTGTACAAATGGCTGTAATGATAATAAACCAGCTTGACTCGAAGGCAGGCCCACTTAGAAGTAAAAATGGGGACTTGTGCCTCATGAAAGATTAACTTAGGAAAAATAGCCTGGCTGTTACTGTTATCTGGCTGCAATTTCGTAGAGAAAAATGAGTTGTATTTGAAACATGTTCCTCTAAACGGAGGGGCTGAACTCAGCCCAGTGCTGCAAAGTGTCCAGGCTGCATTTCCCACAGTCGGGCCTTTCGAGAACACAAAGCCAGTCCAGACACAGAAACACAATAGACACATCATACACAACAAATGTAGATAAACTACTTTTGATCCAATGGCTCTGTTCCCTTTCAGGCCGAGCTGATACTGTAGACTTGTGAAATTGTAATAAATGACTGAGGGAGGCGAATTGTACGTTACTTATCTATCGATGCGATTGATCTGTCACAGGCCTGTCCTAAAGTTACCTTTATTTTCGGGATGCTGTTCTGTTTCTCTCAGCGAGGAATGTGGAAATGCATCTCTTGCTAACTCTAGTTGCTTCAAGATGGATTACACTATCATTAAAACCAGACACATGCCTGCAGAAAGTAACTTAATCACAAATCATGGAGCTGATAAGCTTTCTTCGGCAATCACCGCACGAAAGCAAAATTGATTGGTTATGTGGCTAGAAGCATTTTTATGCTAATCTCTTCCCACTGCTGCCTTTTCAAGAATGAGGGGATTTTGTTGAATTCCTACCAGAGAGGCCTCACTTCACAACGGGGCTGAATTTTACAACATCCATCCGCATCCCGTCACCAGCGCCGGCCCTGTGGTTTTTCCCAGCGGCCTAGCAGGCATCCGGATGCCAGGAGACCACTCTCCTCTCTGGATCTCCTGGATATTTAATGAAGATCAAGCTGCCAGGAGTACAGGGCTGTGATTAAAGTACTTTCCTCTGTTTTCGCAGCCTTGCCACACTAAACGGTTCCACATCATCATACAAAATGCAAAACAAGACAAGGAAAGTTTTTTAAATTATCACTTAGCAACGCTTACATCAACCACATTGCTGGGGTGGCAGTGATCAGGCCCTGGGTGCATCTACTCCAGCTGATCCCAGTTTGGTTTTTATAGTTTGGTTGACCAAGTAACTGAGGGAGCCATTACTTTTTCACAGGAGGTCTTTGCTAGATATTCACATAAAACCTGCGTTTTGTGTTCGCTCAGGTTTTTCTATAATAATTAATATTCAAATATTATGTTACAATACATTTATGAGGTTCTGAAACAGTCACATGTGAAAGGGGCAGAATTCAAGGCACTCATGACTGTTTGGAAGGTGATGTTCACTTAAGGTTGAGGTTTAGATTTCGTTTTACTCTTCCGAGGAATTTGCATGGCAGGTTCTAACCCAGAGCGTGATGCTGATCGTCGGCCTTTCTGGACGTTCCTGCGCTCCAGTTGAGTTTTGATAAGAAGATGAGAAAGAACTTTATTTGTCCTGAGGTAAATTCTTTTGTCATAAACATGCTCCGTTCAACAAAAGGAATAAAGATAATATAGGAAAAAAAATTAATTAACATTAGTAATAGTGCAAATGGAATAACAAAATAACTATAACAAAAAAAACAACAACAAGTAACTATATTACTATAGCAGAAATAGTAAAATAACATTTTATTAATGCAAGTGGTTATGAAAAGTGACTTAGTGTTTGTGCTCTGAAAATATGATGAATGCAATAAAATGAGATGCTGGTGATCCACCAATTTCTTTGTTGAGTGAGGACTGGTAAGATGTTTGTGCGCTATTACCATCGAGGCCGAGTTTGAGCCCCCCCTGCTGGTGAATGTTTTGGGAAGGGGAGGTAGCTGAATTTTTTATTGCCCTGGGTGGGGGTGGCAGTCTGAACACCCTGCCAATGTTTGTCTTGTCAAGGAGAGTTTAGGGAATCTGGTGATTGTTGACCGGGAGGCAGGGTATTGGCTGTTTGCATCCAATTAGCACCCAATCAGAGCCCCTCCAGTTGTGGCGTGAAAATGTATGTCAGCTGGGGTGGGGGTGTGGCTGTTTGTACCCTATAACTGCCCAATCAGTGCCCAATCAGTGCCCAATCAGTGCCCAATCACAGCCCCTCCTGGTGGTGTGTGTTTTGTCAAATATCAAATATTGGTGAACCAGGGATGGAGGAGGCTGTTCGAACCCCTATCAGCAACCAATTGGTGCCCATTTGGAACCCCCCCCTCGCCCAACGTTACCGGTGCCACCCAGGGTGCCAAAACCTGAAACCAGCTCCGATTTGGATTATCTGTAAAAAGGACAGTCGAGTAGTAATTGCCAGAAGGAATATGTGACGGTTTCCGAGCAGAATATTCAGACACACACTTCTGTTCAATGTGAATTTTTCAATCTTCTGCTTTTTATTTTACTAGAGCCCAATTAGCTTTGGCAGAAAAAACCTCAAACGAATACAAATGTGTCAGTTTCCCTCTCTTGGAGCGAGGGCGGGGCTTTGTGACAGTGACCGACTAATTAGCTTTATTTATTTGGTCGGTATTAGTCATGTGTTAAAACTGCAGAAGCAGGGATGAAGCGAAAGAGTGACATTGATCAGTGGCCTTCGCAAATTTCCCACCTGTGGGACTAATAAAGGGGTATCTGATCTAATCATGTCTTAATGGCCATTCTGGCACTCTGATCATGTTTTGTCGACGGGGGTGGGGGTGTTTTGGTGATCGCTCACGTTTTTTGTTGACTGGGAATGGGTGGGTGGCTGTTCGTACCCTATCAGTGCCCAATCCGCGCCCGTCTTGCTGGTGTGTGTTTCGTCAAGGGGCTGGAAGAGCTGGAGATCAAACAGATTTTTGTCTACCAGTAACCAATCAGGGCCCCCCGCCAGTGTGTTTCGTCAAGGGGGGCGGGGTCTGTTTGAACCCCTGTCCATGCCCAGTTGGTACCCGATAAGAGGCGCCCCCTTACCGATGCCACCCTAAGTTATCTACACCTGAAACCACCTGTATTTTGATTCCTTATAAAAAGAGAATTGAGCAGTAATTGCCTTAAGGAATACTGTGACAGTTTCTGAGCCGATGATTTCAATATTCAGACACACAAACTGCCTTTCAATGTTTTAAACTGCAGCTTTCTTTTTTTAGTCCAATTAACTTTTGCAGAGAAAACCTCAAACGAATACAAATGTGTCCATCTCCCTCTATTAGAGCGTCGGCGGGGCTTTGTGACAGTGACTGACTAATTAGCTTTATTTATTTGGTCCCTGGTAGCCGGGCTGAAAACAAACATGCTTCTTATGAGCCATCAGCCATCCTTCAGTGAGCCACTGCACCTTTTCTTTCCTCCGGGTCGAGGTTATTCTGAGCATGGCCACAACATCCCAGCAGTAAACAGGTCAAATTTCCTGGAAGGATCACTGAGGTATGAAGCGTCTGCACCATTCCGGTCCTCCTTCCTTCCCTCCTTCCCTTTTCGAAACTGTGGCCGAACAAGAGTGTGCAACTTTCAGACTGGTTCAGCTTCTCATTCTTACGGAAATGCAGCTGTTATGAAAGCACTTTTAGTATTTTAAGTTCAGTAAAAGCTGATCATCATGTACTTCAAGGGAGTTCTGCACCAATTTCTTGATTTTTTTTGTATTTCCTTCATTGTTGGCTGTGGACTTACTCACGAATCTCTTTCAAAGTCCATAATATTCTCAGTGGGAAGACCAGGATATGAGCGATTCTGATTAAACTATGCTCTTCTTGCTATAGTTCATTGAAGTGCAGATCAAAGATATCTTCCCCCGTATGAAAAAAAAAACCCCGTTGTATTGTTTTGCTGCGACTCCCATCACCCGGACTGAACTCCTGTCATGTCTGATGCTGTATGTCATGCTGTTATCCATAAAAAATGAGCATAGAAACATAAACAGATAGAAATCCTGAACTCTATCTGTATTTTTGTCCATTTTTAAAGTTACCAGTGTGCAATAGAGTCAGAAACCACACAAGAAAAATTGTAGTCGGATGGTTATGCTCACAGTTTAATGCTAATTGGTAGAGTGTTAATTTCCATTAGTTGTTATAATAATAATAACAGTAATCTTTATTTATACCATGCCTTTCATGCATTAGGTCAAAGTACTTTACAGGGAGAAAAGCTGGCATAGGAGAGAAAAGCATGAAGTAAAAAAAAAAAGTATAATAGTATCATGGAAAAAAAATGAAAAGAATAAAGTAACAGTAAGAAAAGTTGTAAAAGATAATATGAAAGGAGTTGCTCAGATAATAAGCAGAATGAAAAGGGGCTCAAAGAGTTGACCCTATCCTTGGATGATTATAATCCATGGTGATGCCACACTCATCTATGGACGGATCCCCAAGAGAGAACAACTGGCTTCCCTCTCTGGGTGGGTAGGACCCCCCATTCACTCAGAACAGTGCACGTCAATGCAGGCTTCTGATTGGAGATCAGGGTTCTCCTCCAAGCGTGTTGAGCTGTTAGCAGCATTTGGTGAAGATGTGGTTGAGCTTCACGTGAGTCGGAGGAAGCAGGTGGAAGCCTTCCCTCTCTCAATGCTAGTGGCATCATGTGACTGGGCGTGTCCTAGATAATGGGTGGGACTGGATATGACTAAATGGGGAAATACTTCTTGAAAATGTCAAATGACACCAAAAGTAAAACTAGACAAAAAGCAAAATTTCATGCGGACTGAGCGACTGTCATTACAGTCAAATACACAGTACACAGTGAAATGATACAATGTTCCGCCAGAATTATAACGATCCTACAGGACTACGGCGTTCCGCCAGGACTGTGGTTCCTCACGAAGAACAAAAACACCGAACATCACAAGACTAGCACTTCTGGACTACACAGAGTCCAAAAACACAAAGCAACTATCAGGACAAGACAACATACAGTTCAGTATCAGGAACAGGAACAGCAGTAGTTTGAGTGAATACAGTTTTATAACACACACTGTATTCCAACAGCAGAGTCACTCAAGTGCAAATGCAAAGATTGAGACTGACAACAATAAATTGTGCAAAAATGCATCAATAGAAGCAACAGGACTGAAAGATGCTAGAGCTTATCCTAGCTATCACAGCACCTTGGACAGGTCACCAGTCCATCACAGATGTGGGGCAGTCTTTAGACTGTGGGAGGAACCCAGAGAACCTGGTGGAAACCCAGGCAGACGGGAACCGAACCCCCGGCGCCACCCACTGCATCAGTGTGCCAAGCAGAATAAAACAAAAGAATACACAAACTGTACAGAGCAAGATATTCAGAAGCTGCTTTTAAACCTGCGAACTGAAGATGCTCACCATATGTCCCGTGGGAGGAACTTCCACAGTTTGGGAGCACATTAGCTTCACCGTTTCTTTTCTTCTGTGGTTTGGTCTTGGAATAGAAAGTGACTCTTTGCTTGATGACCTCAGTCACCGCAGTAGAGCTTGTTTACTTCAGCAATCCGATGAATAAGGTGGTCTTGTCCATTTCTTGACTTTAAAATGGAACAAAAGGAGAATGAATTGTGTGCTGAACAGGAAGGCTGTGAAGTCCTGCCAGCGCCGGAGGAACGTGTTCATCCTGTCGTGTTCGAGTGAGGACGAGCTGTTCCATGCCAGTAGTGAGTTTGTCTGCTCTTTTTGAACAGCGCCTCTCAATAATCCAAGCTAGAGAAAGTGAAAGATGATAAAAAAATATGCTGTTTTAGTTCTGCTGTCAGTGCGGACCGTCAGACTGCCTGAAGCCTGGATTCAAATGTTTTCATGTTTGTTGTTGTTTAGGGGAGCTGTTTTTGCGTCTATTATTTGTTTTCACAAGAAAAGCAGATTGGAAATGGGTTAATTAAGAGTGTTGGGAGGATCCAAGCCATGTTTCTTTACTACAGCAGCATTTTAAAGTGGGTCTGGAAAGCGCCCAGATTCTTAATGTTTGTTCATGAGGATTTAAAAGATGGTCTTTAATAGAGAATAAAATCCTGGAACAATTCAGTGAAAGTCTCATAGCAGTGCCCCTCTCTGTTTCCCTATATATCCATTCATCCATCCATTCTCTGAGCTG
>JBBPCY010059098.1:0-12591 GCA_037974405.1 Brachyalestes nurse
TTACAGAGACAGTCTTACAGTCATTAGTTACAGAGACAGTCTTACAGTCAGTAGTTACAGGGACAGTCTTACAGTCAGTAGTTACAGAGACTGTCTTACAGTCAGTAGTTACAGAGACAGTCTTACAGTCAGTAGTTACAGGGACAGTCTTATAGTCATTAGTTACAGGGACAGTCTTACAGTCAGTGGGTAGGATACTTGCCTTTGGACCAAGAGGTCATGAGTTCGAATCCTACCTCCAGCACAGAGCCACTGGGTTCCTGAGCAAGACCCTCAACCCCAAGTTGCTCCAGGGAGACTGCCCCCTGTAGCTAGGGAATGGAAGTCGTTTTGGATAAAAGCGTCTGATAGTTGCCATTAAAAAAATGTTTAATGTTTAATTTTTAAAACAGTTTATCACTGTAGGATAACTACGGTATGTATAAAATTGATAAAAATCAGGATTTAAAGATGAATTCTGAATTCTAAATGATTCAGGCCAAGCAATGTTTATGATGTAGATGTAACATACTGACTCAACTTTCTTCACAGTGGAGGTGAATGGAACCAGGAGTCAAGATGTCTACTATACTAATATGACCATTTTATTTATAAAAGTGTAAAATGCCTAGTTTTATAATGTGTGAACACTGTGTGACCCTTTCACCCATGTAAAGCAGTGGGCAGCCAACAATGGATCGATGGACGGTACCAAGTAAACATCAGGCTTCGAACCCACGACCCTCTGATCGCAAGAGCAGCATTCTAAGTACTACCTTACCTCAAAACAGCCTGCATGTACCTCTTTTTCATAAAACATCATTAATTATCTGTTTTCAGGCGAAACCCTGTGGTAAAACGTCCTGTAAAGAGTTTTAGAAGCAGACATCTGGTCCCATTCACATCCACTGTAACAGTTCTGACTCAGTCAGTCTGTTTGTACGAGAATAACATTTTAGTGATTTAATTATGCAGAATGTCTCAAATATCTGATGAGTTCTTCTTAAGAATGACCACTATTACTTTTATGGCTGACATGTAGTTGCTCATTTTAATTCACTTGTTATTTTCTCCTGACCTCTCCAGGTGACTGCTGGCTTCTGGCGGCCATCGCCTCTCTAACTCTGGACAGTGATATTCTAGCTCGAGTTGTTCCTCCCGCGCAGAGCTTCACCGAGGACTATGCAGGCATCTTCCACTTTCAGGTGGGACTAACATTCCCTGGCATGCACCTGAAATAAAAACTGACTTATACTTACACTTACACAAGAATTAAAACTGGCCACCAGACATACTCACTTTCGATTTCGGTTTTTGGAGCGGTTGTAATATATGCAGTTATCGGCAATTTCACTGTTTATGCTGCATGAGTGAGGTTGTCAAAATTTGCTCTTATTTGGCGAGAAAATAAAGAATTAGTACCATGGATGCTTAAAGGTCCCAGAGCTTTATCTTAAATTCTTGTAATGCAAATCCAGTCATGTGTTATAGGCTAAATGGACATCAGCTACATCCAACAGGGTTCCGAGTCTGACACAGGTTTTGTTGCAGAACAGTCTCCTTTTAAGTTCCATTCAAATTCTGTTGAAAAATATTATATCTGGGAAGTGGCAGCGCTATCTCACATAAAGAAGGGCCTGAGTTTGATTACCAGTCAGAACGGTGCTCCAGTTTCCTCACCACTGGAATATTATAATTCCTCCGAACTGGAGATGGTAAAGTGCCTCTGGGTGAGAATGTGTGTGTGAATGTGTTTGTCTGTGTCTCTGCCCTGTGATGGACTGGTGTCCTGCCCAGAGTGGCTCAACCAGATACTACCAGTGGGCTTAGTGGGTGAAATGGTTGGGGTTTAATGGGAAGCCTTGGATCACATGCCAAATCGAAAGCCAAGTGAAACAATCCAATATTAAAAAAGCACTTGGAAAGTCTGGGGAAATCTGGGGAAATCTTGTAGTCTGACATTCCTTAACTTTTTGCTCCCCAGTTGTGGCAGTATGGGCAGTGGGTGGATGTCGTGATCGATGACCGGTTGCCTACAAAAAATGGAGAGCTGCTCTTCGTCCACTCTGTAGAAGGGAGCGAGTTCTGGAGTGCTCTGCTGGAGAAGGCCTATGCTAAGTGAGAGTGTGTGGGTGTGTGGGTATTTGCATGTGAAAACAAAACTGATGGTTTTCTGTAGCTCAGTGTGTGTGTGTGTGTGTGTTATAGTAGCAGTACTAGGCTGAAGTGGCTAATAAGAGCCTTAGTCATGCTGCAAGTTTAGCAAACATTGCTAACTGTCGCCACATCCCAGAAAGCACACATCTGAATGTTACTAATGATGGTGCATGACTCAATGTGTAGTACAGACCCAGAAGATACAATCAGTACTTTAACAGTGAAATATATGCAAACCGTCGACAACTGCACCTGCGTGTTTATTCAGTTTTTCAGATATATATATTTCACTTCATATATATATTAATGTAATATAATACTTGCCAAAACAATTTTAATAATGTTATGGTAATTGTAACCATGTCTAAATGGAATTTCCATCCATTTTTAAACATCTATGTGTAGCAAAGTAAATGTGCTGTTAAAATGGGTGTTTTTTGCAGCATGTGCACTGGGGAGTATGTAGTATATGTTGTAGTTATCATTGTTTATGTACTTCACTGATCTTCTAGTTTTTCTCTCACTGAGCTACTGTTTCTCTTCAGATTGAACGGCTCCTATGAAGCTCTTTCTGGAGGCTCCACCACTGAGGGCTTTGTGGACTTCACCGGTGGCATCTCGGAAAGCTACGAGCTAAGAAAAGCGCCACCCACCCTGTTCAACATTATCAAGAAAGCACTGGACCGTGGTTCCCTGCTGGGCTGCTCCATAGACGTGAGTGCAAAGTGCACAGTTAGTTATAAACATAAATTGCTTCTACAAATGTACGAAAACAAATGTTTGCAATTCAGTATGCAAGTTCCTAATTATCAGCACTACTGGCAGAATGTCATAGACAAATGTGGTTAATTAACTTAATATCACAATTAAAATATCAATGAATCAAGGTGGTGGTTCCCAGCCCTGGTTCAGGAGTGCCCAACACTCCTGATCCAACTAACTGGCTGATTAAGAATCCTTTCCTGGGGTGGAGTGGGTGTGTTAGAGCGGAAAAACTCTAAATGCACAGGTGTCTCCTCCAAGCATGTTCAGCCTTCACCCCTAATCAACTAGACTTGGACATGGCTAAATTGGGGATATATGGTGAAAATAAAAAATATGTTTTTAAATCAAAACAAAGTCCTTTAATGTGCTTTATTTCCGAGCAGATCAGTAATTCATATGAAAGCGAAGCTATGACCAGACAGAAGCTGGTGAAGGGACACGCCTACTCTGTCACAGGAGCAGAAGAGGTTAGACCAGACTCACCCACACACACACAAACACACCCATACACACAAACATATGGGCACCAAACACAAAAACACACACACCTGCAAGCAAATTTGCCTACATGCAGTGGTCTCTTCCCCTCCTCCAAAAAAAAACACAGAAAAGACCAAAGGCCCAGACATCTGCTTCGCCTTACCCACTGACTGTGCACTTGTACGGTTGGTTGAATGTAAAACCGGTTCTAATGCGGAACAATGGAATCATCAATCAGCTCAAGGCAAAACAGTGGATGAAAACTCAGTGATAAAGAATTAGAGGTTTTAATGAATGAAGATCTCACGACTCTCTCAACAACAGATCTTTTTGGGAACTGAATGTAAGTTTACATCTGGTTTTAAAACATCGAGAGCTGGTGCAAATTTTGCTCACACTTCAGTAAATAGAGAGGAACATGTCATAAGCTGCACATGTCATATCACCACCATTTGCATATGCATGAGGAAGCAAATGTGTCCAGTTTGCAGCAGGAGGCCCCAGATGTTTGCTTTAGTACACGCCCATAGAGATTCATAGAGATATGCATCAGCATGCTCATTTTTATCAGTGATTCATTGTTTGCTCATCAAATCAGATAAAATAAAATCTCCATAGGGTCTCTTTTATAAACAGGAGCTACTGTGATTTTTGGCCATGCCAGTGTTTTTAGGAAAAAAAACCTTTTGCATCCAACATCCAGCTAGAATATTTGGTGGCTCAGGCTGAAGTCCACAGAAAAAACCCTCAATTCTGGACCAGGGTCGAGCGCTGCAACCCTGCTAGTGTAACAGCTAAGTCAGCTAACTAAGTTTTAAAGGAGTGTGATCTGTAACCTACTAAACTACAGCAATATTAGCTGATAACTAAATTAACTATTGAGCAACAAACTAGCCAGCCATTTCTAGTTGTTTTTATTTCCTTAAAACATTTTTTGTGCAATGAAAGTCTGACTCAAACGGCTGACTTGAGTCTCCATCTCAGTACTGGTCTCAACATTTAGCCAACATGCTACCAGTAAGCTGTTCTCTGCTAAGCTCTGTTCTGAATCCAGCGGTGTAGACTGTCGAAGATGCACTGATGATTGTGTCTGTGAAGGTGCATGTGTATGGCAGTCCAGTTCAGTTGGTGCGGCTCAGGAACCCATGGGGCCAGGTGGAGTGGACCGGCGCCTGGAGCGACGAGTGAGTCCGTCGTGCCACCTGGATCACCCATTTATTGTAGTAACCCTCTGTGCTGCTTATTCTGAAAACTGACCAAGGTCTCAACTTCTCCAGCTCCAAAGAGTGGGATCAGGTGCTGCCAGAGGAGAAGGCCAAACTGGATTACTCAGCAGACGACGGAGAGTTCTGGTGAGGACACACATGTTGAATGTAGCAGATGAAAGCCCAGAGCAATACTTTTAATTTCCTCAACCTCCTTCCAACTGTCTTTCAGGATGGCATACTCAGACTTCCTTCAGCAGTACTCGAAGCTGGAGATCTGTAACCTAACTCCCGACACTCTGACCAGCGATGGTGTTGGTCGCTGGAGCTGTCACCAGTTTGAGGGAACCTGGAGGGTGGGCTCTACCGCTGGAGGCTGCAGGAACAACGCAGGTGCCTCCTGATCATAGTAAACATCTGCAGTTTTATTTATTTATATGGATACTGCAGAAGCTTCCCATTGTTTATTGTAAAAAGAATCTCCGTCACTGATGCCTGAAAAAAATACTTGTGTTTCGTCCAGCTACGTTTTGCTCAAACCCCCAGTTTGTAATAAAGCTGGAGGACGTGGATGACGATCCCCATGACGGAGTAGATGGCTGCTCGTTTCTGGTCGGTCTGATGCAGAAAGACGGACGTAAAGAAAGACAGTTTGGGCGAGACCTCAACACCATTGGATTTGCCGTGTACAAGGTAACTATCCCACAGTCCTCCTGAAGTGTTGTCCTGATGTTCCTGCAGTGTTACCAGTCAGCGCTGACTAGTGTCACCCCAGTGTAACCACAGCAGGCAGGGGTCACTGCGGTCGCTCCCCCTGAGTGGCAGAAAGACTGCGCTTTGCTGAATGGCAGCATTTGCATAGGCAGCTGGATTCAACAGTGATCCAACAAACTGGACACAACTTACCAAAGACACATTGGTCCACTGACATTGATGAATCTCCAGAAATCCTGACATTGTTTGTATGCCTTCAGGCTGACGCCCAAATCAGATAATGTGTAAATGTCAGGAAGCCTGGGTCCCGGCCACACGTCTGTGTCTGTGGACCACTGGTTCTTTGGGGAGTCGTAAGGATTACTGTTGAGCCCGACTGCCTTTACTTTGAACAGATAATCATTTGTTTTACACTTAGTTTCACAGTTTTCTGCATTAAAAGCAATTACCACTCAGTCTGAGGGGACGCGTTCTGGTGGCAACGTGTTGTCAGTGCATACCCTCTATATTCTACAGCTCGGCAGTAATTCCAATAATTTTTCTCCTGATTTAACGTGTCAGTTCCGTGGTGTGCCTCAGGACTGGCCACCCTACACAAAACACGGTCCCAACATCTTTCTTTCTTTCCTGTCTGTGTAACTTATTTTAATACTGGAAGCGAACTGCAGAACAATAACTTTATTCTCTGGTGTGTGTGTGTGTGTGTGTGTGTGTGTGTTTTTCAGGTTCCAGATGAGGTCTGTATGGGCTTTCCTCTCATAAGCAAGCCACAGATAGACATACCTAAGTACAGTTACCATCTGCATTCCTTTTCCCTCCAATATGATAACTACTTGGGATTCTCCTGTTTTTGTCCATGCGTGTCTCCTGCAGTATAAAGGTAGCAACAACATCCACCTGGGTCCTGACGTTTTGCTGCGTCAGAGGGCCATCGCCATGAGCGACACCTTCATAAACCTGCGCGAGGTGTGCGGGCGCTTCAAACTGCCCCCAGGAGAGTACGTCGTCATCCCCTCCACCTTTGAGCCGCATCGCAAGGGCAGTTTCATCCTGCGTGTGTTCGCTGAGAAGCAGGCGACCGCCAGGTACAGTCTTACAGGATGCAGTCTATTAGCTAGTGGCCAGGTTTGATAGGAGTGTTAGAGCAGGGAAATCTCCAGAACAGTTCATCTATCAGCATGGGGGTCCTGTCTTGGTGGTTTTTAGTGACTTGCTTCATTAATACAGAATTCTTGGTGGTCGTAGCTGTACATATATCAGGTATTTTTGCAACAAACACAGCTCAGCCGATAAGATGTTAAGATAAATGCATTAGAAATTTGTTTTATACCGTAGTTTTACATGAATGGTGGCTTCATGTAAATTTCCCATCAAATGTCTGTCAAACCGCTCTCTTTGTGCCTTTTTAGCCCAATGGAGTCGAACATCAGTGCAAATATTAAACAGGTAAAGACGCTTCAGTATCGAGCCTGAATTGGGATGAGCTATTTGGATGTTGGATAAATGAATAATCATAAGATTGACATCCATATGTCCATCATATCCAATAGCCACAACCATCATGCTAATTAGCATCTTCATATAGTGACCATGTTACAATCTCCATCTGACAGGTGGACATATCAGAGAAAGATGTGGACCCACATTTCAAACACCTCTTCAAGCAGATTGCAGGAAATGTATGTCAGTGTGTTTAACAGATGATAAACTGTTGGATCCGTTTGAGTTTTGTGTTCTGAAAGTTTTTCTCTGTCCAGGATGCAGAAATCTCAGCTGCCGAGCTGCAGAAGATCCTGGACCGAATTGTGTCTCAGCGTAAGAACTTTCTTGATGACTCCCTCATGTTCTCTCCCATCCTATTTGCTGGACTCTGAGAGAAGCACCTACTAGAGTTTGAGATATTTGTCTGAAACAGGATCATTGGCTTCGTTCATCAGTTTTCATTCGTTTGCTGGTCTTGGATCAGGTTGAGATCCTACATTCAGGTTCTTTAGAGGGAAGTTCGACATTCATGTCATTTAGAGCAGGTGCAATTCTCGAAGAACTTACCAGAATGGGCCACACCACTGGTGACAAGAACCAGATGTCCAAAGCAGTTTAATTCAGTACTTAAACACCATTAAAGTTTCAAAATGGACCATTCAGTCTCTAGTCGATACATGGAAGCTAAGCTGAAAAGAACAGCCTGTTTTTAATTCACTGGTTTTGTGATGTCACAAACGACCAACACATTTACCTGCTATTCCGCCTACAGCAGTTTAGCTTTATACATTGTTATAACACACACACACACACACACACACACACACACACACACACACATTATATGGTATAATAGTACAAGAAAAGCAAGCTCCCTTACAGAAAGCTATCAAAATACACTGCTTCATATTTTTCATAAAAGGTTATGGGCTAAAATATGATATTTTTTTAAATTATTCACTATTTTACTCTAATAAACATTACATGTTACACACATGTTCAGGTTCAGAGGTGGCTTCATATGATCTTTGTGTGTTTTTGTTGTTGACATCAAGACCACTGGTTCCATTCCTCCCAATGTAAAGGAATGTGATTTCCATGCATCAGTACTTCAGTACCTCACTAATGCTCTTGTGGCTGAAGGCAATCAAATTCTCACAGCAGTGTTCCAACATCTTGTGTAAAGCCTTTCCAGAAAAGTTAAACTCTCCTATTAAAACCAGTGATTTTGGACGAGGTGGGTTCAGACTGTGCTCTAGTCTGGTTGGATTCTCAGTGTGTTGCTGTAAGGGGGCTCTGGATGGTCTTTTGTAAGGGATGTTCTCAAATCTGGACCTATTTAATGCTTCTTTGCTAATATATTGGAGCCAAGTGTGGATTACTCCGTGTCCTGGCTTGTGTTACACAGGAACTGACCTGAAGACCGACGGCTTTACTATGGAAACCTGCCGGCACATCATCAGCCTGCTGGATGTATCCTCTTTACACACCGAAATATTCACGGTGCAGCTTCAGTCAGTTCTAACCCGGGTTGGACGATACGACAGTTTATCTGATAGATTAAGAATAAATACGCTTTAAAATGGACCAGACTGCTCACATACTGCCCAACAGGAGGAAAACACAGCAAACACGACAAGCTTCACTTAGAGCACTGTCCAGCTGTACATTACAGTGAAACTGGTCAGCAGTAGGGAACTGCACAGACCACACAAACATACAGATGGCTTTGTCTTTCACCCTGGCAAGCTGGGATCACCACTCAGCCCACGTTCTGGTTCATAGTGAATACAGCTCTGGCATATTTTACCCCTAAATGGATTATAATAGTGCAGATGTTTGCTTCTAAAAATAATGTCAGTATCTAACAGATTTCGATAGTTGACTGATATTTGATGATGCATTTATTGCCCTCTGGAACAGCAGGATGCTTATGTTTAGTACTCCATTTTATTGTATAAGTGGCAGCTTAGTGAAGGTACATTTATCACGAGATCCTACAGTAGTGGATTAGAGAAGGAGGGAGGGAGGCAGGATCCAGTCTCCGTCTTCTCATAGTACGCGTGGTACTTACCTGACTCATAATCTTCCTGACAGTGTGTTACAGTAGATACAGGTAGGAGAAGAGGGTCAGGGGTCAGGAGAGGGTCAGACAGTGTGTTCTTGGTCAGTAAGAGTTTTGGCCTTAATGTGACTCAGAGAGACGGCAATGGGACACTTGGGCTGCTGGAGTTTCATGCCCTCTGGATGAAGCTGCAGAAATACTTGGTATAAAACACACACACACACACACACACACACACACACACACACACACACACACACACTCTCACTCTCACTCACACGCACTGTGTTTGTGCAGAATTCAGTCAAGAGAGCATTTTACATCCGAAAAGAATGTGAGAGTACTGGGCTTTTGTTTTGTTGTCTCATCAGGAGATCTTTAAGAACCGTGATACGGACAGCTCCGGCACCATCAGCTCCCATGAGCTCAGAGAAGCACTGATTGATGCAGGTACGTGTCCCTGAGAACGGGGGCTCTACATTTCCTGTTGTCCTGCACAGGTGAACAGAATGTCCTGATCAGTCAGGGGTTCACATCTAGTGTCAGAAGGGCAAAACCAAATTTTTACTTGCTTTTTGTAAATAAAATGGTTGATTGTCATGAATTTAGACATTGGAGACAGGACGTGTGAGGGAGTTGCAAATGAACTTTACTAATGAAAAACAAGAAAAACAAGAACTTATGAGAAAACATTAACAAGGTAATTAAAGGTGTTAACTGTATTAAATGCAGAGAAAGAATTTCACACTGTTCCTGTTTTATTTATATATATATATATATATATATAGATAGATAGATAGATAGATAGATAGATAGATAGATAAGAGAGAAAGAGAGATGTTTTTAAAATTAGCACAACTGTCACATTGAAATTATTTGGTTCCGTAAATCCCTACAGGCACTGCAAACATCATTCTGGCTGCTCTGATGGGACTTCTCCCCAGTACTGATAACTATGTACCATTTCTCAGGCTTCCAGGTGAACACCTTGGTGCTAGAGGTGATCATCTCACGCTGGTCTGACACGCAGAGTGCCATCGACTTTGACAGCTTTGTGGGTTGTCTGATCCGTCTGGAGATGCTCTTCCGTAAGTGAAGTGAAAAGCTCACCTAAGGATAGCTCATGAGTTTATTCACTCTACAGTCTAAATGAATGCACCAGTAACTTTGGAAAAGTAAACACAGTTTTATTTGTACTAGATTTGTACCTGCCCCTTTGAGGAAAAGGTCCTTTTTAGCAAGGCTAGTTCCAACTGTCTAACTTTGTTTGGTTTACTCCCCCATCATCCTCACCCCCTCAGTCAACAAAAGTTGCGTACTCTCCCTCGGTCAACAAAATTAATAACACCTCCCACCCACACCCTCTTATCTTCATTGAAAGATGTTATGAGTTATATAATATTCACGGAACATTATATAATTATTAGGGATGCAACGAATATTCGGCCACTGAAATTTTTCAGCAAAAAATGCGTTTTCGGTTTCGGCCAAAGTTTCTTTTTTTTATGAGACAGTGATTGAAGGCAACCGCAGCCTGCTTGGCCCGCAGGATTAATTTATCATATAGAATCAAAACATCCCGATCGCCATGCAGAGCAGGGGCGGACTGACAATCTGTGTGTTCTGGAAAAGTCCAGAACAGCCGTCCAGTGTGTGGAGAAGAGAGAGACAGAGAGAGAAAGGGAGAGAGAGAGAGTAAGAGAGACAGAGAATGTTGTTCAACAGTTTTTAAAGCACTTGTTCTGAATGCACTTCGTTCAGAATATTAAAATGCACTTGAATTCACTAGTTTTATGAGAGAAGATATTTAATTGTATAATATTTCAGCTATCTTGCTTTTGGGCTATTCATGAGTGGGGCCAATAAAATATTTAATTTCAAATTTTATTTTATTTTGTGCATTGTTTGAATGCTAAATAAATATTTTGATAGTTTTGTAACAGATTTATTCTTTTAATAATTTAGTAATAATAATTTCTTTCGGTTTTCAGCCAAGTGTTTCCTCATTTTCGGTTTTCGGTTTCAGTCCAAAAAAATAATTTCGGTGCATCCCTAATAATTATGTGAAATCATGGAGAAGAACCAATTAACCATCCAAAGAACTATTTACGATATCTGTTCAAATGAGTTGTAACAAATGAGTTGTCGCAGTTCTACACATGAATCTTTGAAGAACCCTTTTTATGGGTGTATAATCTGTTTGGTCAAAATACTGTCATATGCAAACATTTGAAACCCATGCAGACAAATTATATGCAGTCAAAATATTTTCAATCTGCAGGTAACAATCTTAAAAATGACAATTTAAAGCAAACTCAAACATATAAAATAAAACATACAATAGGCTGTCTTCATTTTTACCACATATTATGGTCATTTTTTCCCAATATCACTGACCTCAATATCAGAATTTTCTGATTTTGATTCTGATTCTAATATGATAAATTGCGGTTTGCTTCCATATTTCTGGTCTGTACTTTGAAGTGAATATATATTTGTTTTATATAGAAATGTTCAAGAAGCTTGATAAGAACAACAGTGGGAAGATTGAACTGGATATCATGCAGGTAAATATTTATATATATAATCAAATATAGTGATGTGTGCTGATTAGTTCTGATGCAAAATGCAAAACATAAACACACAAGACTGAATAATAAAATACTGACTATGTATTTGTATTTGTGTTTCAGTGGCTCTGCTTATCCCTGAGCTGAATTTCCTGGATTTGTTGTGGTCTGAACCTGGATAATCCAGCAGCTAACAGTGTGGAGTAATAATAAATGGTTGGAAAATTGTTATCTTTTCACATGGTGGCTTTAACACAAATGATGATAGTTATGAGGGAACTGCATTGTGATGTGATTTAAATTAATACTGATGAACACATATGTAGTAATAAAAGACTCCTCAATCATTTACAACTGTGCATGGGTGGTGTTTTGTAGCACAACTGTAGAGTGAAAGTGGTCCATAAAGTCCAAAAGTGGTCTTCAGGTGGCACTGTCAACTTTATGATTACACCATACATGCATCCCTTAAAGGGCCCATATTGTTGCTACCTGAATTTTTCTAAGAATTGCAAGTTAATTACAAAACCTTTCACTTATTATGTTGCTATCTGGTGCTATATCTAGTATTTGGTCCCCCTCGTTCCTCTGTGGTCCCACCAATTCCACTGTGGCCCCCCTCATTCCACTGTGGTCACCCTCGTTCCACTGTGGCCCCTGTCGTTCCACTGTGGCCCCTGTCGTTCCACTGTGGCCCCCCTCGTTCCACTGTGGTCCCCTCATTCCACTGTTGTCGCCGTCATTCCATTGTGGCCCCCCCTCATTCCACTGTGGCCCCCCTCACTCCACTGTGGCCCCCCTCACTCCACTGTGGCCCCCCTCGTTCCACTGTGCTTCCCCTCGTTCCACTGGGGCCCCCGTCATTCCACTGTGGCCCCCCTCGTTCCACTGTGGTTCCCCTCGTTCCACTGGGGCCCCCGTCATTCCACTGGGGCCCACCCTCGTTCCTCTGTGTCCCCCCTTGTTCCACTGTGGTCCCCTCATTCCACTGTGGTCCCCTCATTCCACTGTGGTCCCCCTCATTCCACTGTGGTCCCCCTCATTCCACTGTGGCCCCCCTCATTCCAATGTGGTCCCCCTCATTCCACTGTGGCCCCCCTCGTTCCACTGTGGTCCCCCTCATTCCACTGTGGTCCCCCTCATTCCACTGTGGCCCCCCTCATTCCAATGTGGT
>JBBPCY010059109.1:0-12591 GCA_037974405.1 Brachyalestes nurse
TTTTATCTTTTATAGCTGCAAGTATTGAACTGAACAGCTTTGCTTTAGTTTTTAAGAACCGCTGACAATATTTCTCCAAATAAAAATATTGTTCCTTAAAGCATTATTTTAAAGGAAATGACAAATCATCAAAATAAAAGAAATAATGCAGCGTTTACAATATATATACATATATTTAGGATTCTCAGGTAAAAGAGAGCATCCAAGAGGCGTCCAATCAGCAACCAGAGAAGAGATGATGCAGAGTCTCTGTAGTAATAAGTTAAAAACGACACCCTCCCCCACCCCGGAAAGGCCTGATCACAGAAACGTCTGTCCTTCTACTTCTCCTCCTGTCTGAACAGGTGTGAAATGAAGGTGTGATTGAACCTATTAGAGCTAAAATAAAGCAATAAATCACAGGACGTGGTGATTTTATCACAGAAAGGGGGGTTATTGGGCATGGTGTGAAGTGGAAACACCCCCATGATAACATCACTGTAAGGCACAGCCTGCAGTGGCTTATTGCGTTTACTAACTTATGGACAACGTAAAATCTGATTACATACACAGTTTCTGAACAGAGGTGGGTCATTTGGGTCCAGAGAGAGAAATTCCTCCCTGGGATTTAGTTCCAGCCTCCTGGATACTGTTGGTTTTAAACTTAGTTAAACCCTCAGTATCAGTTCAATCTGGTTTCAACAAATTAAAACAAGAAACTTGTCTGCTGCTCTTTCTTTCGGCGTCTAGTCAAAGATTTACTTCTTTTCTTTTGTTTCTCAGACTCAAAAGAAATTAGTTCATTTTTGTTCTTTATGTTTATTTGCGTGTGACGTCATTTTTAAACCCCAGTGGTGTTTTTTTATTATTTACATGTTTTTAAATGACAGTAACTTTGGTTCTGTGTGACACAGGAACACCAAACAAAGCTCAGCATGACGTCTGACACCTCGAGCACCAACACAAACCAGGGGAACTTACATATAAGGAGCTGTATGGTGACAATTTACCGTTTGTTGTGCTTCTGTCACAGATCTGTGCCACTCATGTTGTAAGGTTTAACCCAGGGTTGTAACAGTATTGCATCTCTTAGATGTGTCATGATGGACTAGTATGGACTACTTGATGTCCACTGTATTAAGAAATGTCATACGTGTAGACTAACAGAGGATACACATATTGCACATACATCTGTAGTTAATATCAACCTTAAGCAAGGGAGCAAACTTCAAAGGTAGGCCTTACTGGCACAGTAGTGCTGCTCCAGGGCTTTTGATTTGTGCTTATCCATTTCTTCCCTAGGTGATTCTACTGCAGTCATAAGAACAGTCTGCAGTTCTACTTTCTTTTGAATGTCTTTACAGATAACCGCAACTCCTTCAGAGCTTTCTATAACAGAACTGTAATTGGATCCTTTGAATGTCCTTCCAAAATTCTCAATTACTTCTTCTCATCACCTCAAACCTACGACTGCACACAACAACAACCTTGACATGAGCTGGCTGAGTAAATGCCTCACATATATCTCTTTAACAGCCTCTTTTCTCCTGCTAGGACAAAAACGAATTGTTCTTTTTTTCAGAATAACGTTTGTGTAACTTGTCTAAAGAGACAAATAAAAATGATTTATCACACATCGTATGGTCAGCATATCTGAAAACTGCAGGGAAACTGCAGCCTTACAGCTGGCCAATTCATAATTAATAGCCCAAAATATTTTCTCTATTTCTCCTATTCCTCTATAGCTTTTCTATTTTCTATTGCTATTGCCATTTTGCTGGCATGCAAGAATAGGGGATACAGCAATTTTCAATTTCTGAAATGCATGTTGGACCTTATTGGATGTTGTTAACACTTGCAATGCACTTTACTCCTTATCAGGTTGCTCTCATGTCTATCGTACCCCTCAGCTCTGCCTTCTCTAGCTAGGCTGCTATAGCGAGGTACGCCAGAGTCACAACTTGCACTCTTTACAGTGTTTAAACCTAAGCAGAACTAACTCTGATTCGTGTTTTCTTAGAGGGGAACGACTGCACATTTGTCTAGCCCAACTACTCTTCACTCAGACTCCAGCAAAAATGACCGCTGCTGGCTCTCAACTGTACCTACTCTGTCAGATAGCCGGTCAATCTGTTCAACAGTGATTAAGTCTGTACACAAAGGCCTTCTATTGTTATTTGTCTCCATAGAAACAGTTTCACTCTCCGGGTCAACCAGAGGAGGATGGGTTCCCCTACTGAGTCTCGGTTCCACCTGACGTTCTTTCCTCCAGCTTTAACAAGTGTTTCCTCACCTCTGTCACCTTTGACTCACTAGACCTAGACTCTGTAAAACTGCTTTGTGACAACATTGGTTGTAAAAAGCACAATATAAATAAAACTGAAGTGAACTGAATCAAGTGGAACACAGTTTTTTGTGAATCCAGAAATGGAGATGATAGCTCAAACACGTATAAACCTCCTCCAACATGGTTAAGCCACTCCTGGAACAGGTTCAGTGACATTACTCAAGAAGTTTATCTCTAACCACAGGAACTTGCATTTGTCAGATTGGAGATGTATTCTGCGCTCTTAGAGCCACATCGTCCATGTGATTAAATGGGTAGAAAAGTATATCCAATTATTATAATCAAGGTACAACACCACTCAGAGGCTGTAGAGGCATTAAAAAGGCAGGCAGTCAAACTCATACAGGCCATGATGGAGGTATTTTCTTTTACACTGATGGTATTCAGATGCTTTTATTCAAAGTGGCTTCCATTCCCTAACTAAAGGGATAGTCTCCCTGGAGCAACTTGGGGTTAAGGGTCTTGCTCAGGAACGCAGTGGTGGTCTGCTGAAGGTAGGATTCGATCTTGGTCCAGAAGCCTTTCTCCTCCTCTTTCCTCCTTTATCTTCTGATGTGTTTTTCATATTGCACAGCTCACAACTATTTAAACGTACAGCTGTCACTGACATTTTGTGCAAATGACAGACATATATCTTGAATCCTGAATCCATTGCATTGTATGTTGTATTGTGTATTGTACTGTGTGTTCAGTCTCGCTCTATTAAATCTGGAGTTCTCATTGTTTGCATTGTTTGTTATTCCCTTCTTTATATGTACAAAAACTTTATTTCACAGTATTTATGTATAAACCTTATTTTCACCATTGTTGCCTTCAGATGTCACAGTAATGGCAAGGACATGAATCTTCGCAAAACTTCCTTTTCAGCTGTACTGTCCTTAGCTGTCTGACTGATCTTTGTTAACTGTAGTCCAGCTCAGTCCATAGTCTGTTGTGTGAAGCACCAATAATACATAGGTAAGCATAACAGAAGACTTTGTCCCAATAAGATGGCTCCAAGAGTGGAGAAACGCCACCCGTCTTGAATGTTGATGCTCATGTGAGATCCCCTAGCTGCTCCTGTTTGCTCCATTTGAGAATCTTATCTAAGTTAAGGTCTGTTGTCTCTAAGGCGGAGATGGAAATACTCATTCAAGCGTTTCTTTCATCACTCATTGATTTCTGTAACGCTCTTTTTACTTGTCTACATAAATCTGGTTTAACTCACCCTCAGATCACCCAGAACTCACGGATCTCCTATTTTGTTTTCTCTGCACTGGCTGCATCGGAATTTAGGATACAAATCCTCATTCTCACCTATGGAGCCCTACATGGTCAGGTTTCTCACCACATTGTGGACTTCCTGCTGCTTTACATTTAGCCATGCCCTGAGATTCATCCACCAAGGCCTTCTTTCTGTTTCTCACTCCAGGCTGAAGATTATGTGAAGACAGTGCATTTCAATCTGTTTCCTCCCAGACTGTGGAACAGTTTTCCACCATCACTGAGACTGACAATGAGTCCAAGAGTTTAAGGCCAACCTTAAGACTTACCTTTCTTAGATAAGCCTCTGGGTACCTTTTATAAATAGATATTGATGTTTTATTTCATGTATTTTACAGCTGTAATGGAACGTTATTGTTCAGTGCTTTGAGACATTTGTCTGTAAAAAATAAACTTTATTTGATACTCACTTCACTATGGGAAACGTGTACAAAAATACACATACATGTAAGGGCAAAGGAACCAGAACACCAAGATCCCTTGCCAGGTCCCCCTCAACAACAACCTTCCAGAAGTCTTTTAGCTTCCTAGCGTTAGCTCTTCCTCTTTTATTTGAGAATGGCTGGAAACCACTTATAGCGCCCCCTTTAGGCTGGGAGCAAAGATTAAAGCAACACTTACAGTTTGACTTACTTACTTATGTTAATTGACCAACTGTGTGTATGGGTGTATGTGTGTGTAGGTGCTTGTATGTCACTGGGTATTTTTGATAAAAGGTAAAAAGCAACACTGGTGTCTCTGGTGGTACACTCCCTTTCCCCTTAGATTCGGTTTCATGCTTTTATAGTTAGTTTGAGGTTTTTTACAAGAGTCATTTAGCATTGTGGACCAAATTCTTAGGACTAATTATTAGTCCTCTTTACGAGTACACTGGGATTCCTGTGCAATGCACCAAAACCCACGCATAGCAACAATCTATCCTCAGCCATGCAGTATGGCCAAAGGCTACCTGTGTAAAATGTTAAGACTCCTTGACTAAATCTAATCCATGCCTGCCTCTGCATCCGTTATCACTGCTGTGTGTGTCCGCGTGTGTGTGTGTGTGTGTGCGCGCACCCTCACCCTGAAGGTGACCTCTCAGTAAAGCCAGTAGCATACTAACGCTCCCCCTCTCCTTCAACTAATTAAGTACAAAACACATAGACGTGAGATTATTACTTGTATGTACATTCAGGAAATGTAGCAGAAGATCCTTTCATGTTCACCAGGAGATATTTAGCTTTCACTTGAATTATGCATGCGCTGTTTATTTGGGATGATCATACAGTACACTCTTTAACAGATTAACAGATGTTAGGCTGAGGTCACTTTTCTGAGCATTTTTCTTTTCACAGCACCCTTATTTTACTGTTCTGACTCTGAGAGGCAGAGAATGATTGTTAAAAATGACGTTATGCTCTAGAGCTCGTACCTTAGAACTGTTAGATCAGAAACAATTTGTGGAATAAAGTTTGAAATCAGCCTGTCATGGAATCATATGTCAGGTGCTGGGAAACAGCAGTCATGCTTCCTGTAAAAACGTTTGTCCTTTCAGCTAATATATAAAGATACATGGAGACATATTTGCATCCAGATGACTCATATGCAGTTTAATCTATCTACAGTCTTACCTATAACTAGACTGCATTTCCATGAGAAGATGTGAAGTGTGATTGCGTGGTTGCTATAAATCCAGTGTTTGGAGACACAGAAACATTGTTTTTTGGCCCAAAAAGGTTTGTATAAATATTCCGTTTACAGAATTTCATTCAGTTTATAGCCAACTGGCTGTTTCTTACTGGGCCATTTTCGGTTAAGGATGGCTGAAAATGGGTGGAGCAAACCACTCGCCTGAAAATGAGTGGGAAAAGCGCATATAGCCGCAGGCTGATTATTTTTAGTGAAACCACAACAAACTGTGACACACGTCTTTTTTATATGTGACCTGATCTTCAGTGTCTGGAGTATAAAGTGACCATTCTGTCATACGTAAACACACCACAGCACACAGTGTGAACAGCACGAACTTCTTCCTCTGCATTAAACCCATTCACCAAGTGAAGCAGCGGGCAGCCAGGAACACAGCGCCCGGGGAGCAGTGTGTGGGGACGGTACCTTACTCAGGGTACCTCAGAGGTGCTTAGCAGTCTTCGGAAAAGAACCCACAACTTCCGGATTGTAGGGCGAACATCCAAACCACTAGGCCACAATTAAGCATATGTATCTTCATTCTCTCTGGGTGGGTTGAGGCTGTCTGAGGCTAAATGTTGAGGGCAATTTGAAAGGATATGTTGGGGCTTGGGGGAGTCATATGCTGGCTTTTGCACTCCCAGTTCTGAGTGAAATGTGACTGGTGAGTATTGAACACTGAACTCGGGAACGGTGGGTGTGTGTACATCATAATTTGCATTAAACGTGACGCAATTGTCTCAGACAGTTGTGTGGTCAGGATTCAGCAGCCCTCCTCATTCCTTTTTATTCATCTCACACTTAAGCATTCTGCACTTGTTCTTGCCAACCTCACCTTCACAACAAAAAAACCCTCCATGATTCAAGGCCAAGTAAAAGAAAACACCATCTCCTTCTGTCTCCATGGAGTCAAGGTTTAGAATTCCACACTGAAAAGCAAGGTTTTAGCCAGCAGCGATATTTCTTTTTTTAAGCCGGTCGCTGATTAATTTAGCCCTTATGGAAAATGCAGAGAAACTGTTTTGATATGGACTGCATGAGCTTGCCAGCTTTGAGGAGGCTGTTACCTGAAAACAAACTACAGTTTATTTGAAACCCCATTCTTGTGCTTCTGCTCATCTGTAATGAAATAGTTCCATGAAAAAATAAAACATACCGTATTACCCCCTGACCAAATGTGATTGCAGAGCCAAGACATGTTTGGAGTCTATGAAGATTTCTAGTATTAGCAAAGTTAACTTTGTATTTCCAGGTCTAAACTAAAGAAATGTGGATTTTAAACATGCCTTGGCTGATCAAGCACATCTGCGGTCAGAGTGTTTGATTTTTCACCGAACTGTTCTTTTAAGAGTTCCGCCTACAGTCTGTCCTCAGAATAGACTTTAGAATATGCCTGTTGATATGCCTTAACTGTGGATCAAGAAGGTGGCTAAGACAAACAAGTCTAAGATAAGTGGCCAGTGGGTGTCAGTCTGGACCCAAAGGCTGAAGGTGTCTGTCCAAACAACATGCTGAACTTTGTAAACATCACAAACCCGAGACAAATTACTTGTCACTAGAACGCTTAAAAGCGCCTTGCTGTTTCTCCTGTTCCGCATCGCTGGAAGAGCAATGCAGTGATGTGCTGCTTTAGGCATGCGTGATCTGGGCAGCAGACACACGCGATAATGCGGATTAAAACGCCCAAACGTCTGCAGGACCTCTACCAGCCCTCCTGCTTTCTCACACCAGGAGGAGAGATCTCTTCAAAGCTCCAGCAGCTCTGCCCCAGCAAAGAGCATGACAAGACGAAATCAATCAGCTTGTTTATTAATGCATTCATTTCTCCATTTCAAAGCGCTTGGCTGTTGAAAAAAAAAAGCAGAAAAACGTTGACAGCATCTCTTGCACTGTTTCTATTTTTGCATCTATATTTTTTCTGCTCTTTTCAAGGGTTTTAAGTTTACAACAGAGACGTCTCACTCTGTTCATCGGCAGTTTTCTTCTCGTCTCCCTCGCCTTTGGGAGATCAAAAAAGCGTTTCTTTCTCAGGTGTCCAGCACTGTTAGTTTTTTCAAGCTGTAGAGAGAAAGGTGCATTCCAGGTTTTCCTGTGGAGAAACAAATAATAGTTCCTCCCACAGGAGAAAGAAATAACAGTCAGTTTCCCATGGGTCATGCTGGGGGCTCCCTGCAAGACCCCCAGACTTCAGCAGTATCACGTCCTGTTCTGGTTTTGCCCGTCTGATTGTGTTTTCGCATATACACTGGTTCTACCCTAGTCTCACCCCTAAGTTCCAACTCTTGTCGCTCGTCACATGCTCCTTCCATCCCACTTCCCTGTCATCTGTATATATATCCCCTGTGTTTGAACCTGTCTTTGTCAGCCATCTTCCTTCTTTGTCAGTCTCTCTCTTCCCAATTCTGTATCTGCTGTATGTTTGTAATCCTGTTCTTAGTGGCTGTTCTTTTGTCTTCCCGAGTTTCATGTTAGTTAGATATGTAAATGTGAAAGTCACTGTTCCACATGTGCTTGGGTGATTTAGACAACTACACCAGGCTGGGGAGAGAGGCTACTCCACAGGGCAGCCACACGTGCACTGGAGAATGGAGTCTGCCTCTCTCCTAGAAACACCATGTAGGGGGTTGGGTGAAGGCCACAAGGTGACCCAGGTTTGTGTGCTTTGTAGTGGAGATGAGGAGGCTAAGAGTAACCCTGTGCCTGAGAGCTTGGGGCCACAGACTGGGCTTTCACAGCAGCTTGCCTTAAGTGGCACTGCTGAGCGGCTACAGTGGATGTTTCTGGCCTCAGGTCCTCTGCTCTGGGCACAGGTGAAATGGCGCATAAGGCTCTTCGTCCTCCTTTGCTGCTTGGTGTTCCAGAGAACAAACCTGGGCAGACCTGGGGTCTTACTGTACTGTACTGAGGCAAAGGAGCCACAGGAGGAAAAGTCCTGTGGAAACAGTCGCTCGTCCTGAGCTTGTGGAGTTAGAGGGGTGCAGACTAAAGCTCTGGAGAGCGCTATAGCACCACCTGCAGCTCTGGAGACCACCTGCAGCTCTGGAGAGCATCTCCTTGCCAGCACTGCATGCTGCTGCTGCTGCTGCTTCTTCAGAGAATGCTTCCCAGACAGCGCCACCTGCTGCTGCCTGAAAGAATGCCTCCTTACCAGCCCATTCAGAAGATTGCTACAATACTTGCAGCTCTAGTGACCTCTTCATCATCATCGGCTCCCCATAGTCCTGAAGAGCTCCTCATTGTCGCCAGTGCTCCCTGTTGTTCTCAAGAGATCCTGCTTCTTTTTTCTACTGAATCCCATCTCCCATTCCCATTTCACTGGGCGCCAAGCCTCCTGCTCCCACATTGCTGGGTGCCCCACTTGATAAGTCCTGCATCACTGTTTGCCAAGTTCCCAGACCCACTTTGTTGTCTAGTCCCTTGGTCATCAGCTGATGGCTTCTCAGTCTTCAAGTCTTTCATTACTGACTACCTTGACTCCAAGTTCCAAGCTGTCTGCTGCTCCATCCTTAGGAATCCTGCAGCCATCATTCTGTCCCCTGCTTCATTGGTGCCTGATTTCAGAGATCAGGTTGAGAGGTCCCTCTAAGACATTTACTGCCGCCATCTCAGACAAAGAGCTTGGTACTGATAAGCAAAGGTACATATGGGTTCATCTACCCTCTGTGTTCTGTCTCTCATCCTCTTCTTTGCCTCCAGGTCATGATCTTTGCTGAACAACGTGCAAAGTGATTTTTAACATCAATCCCTGATGTTATACTCATTCTCACAGCACTCCACCAGTTTTTAGCAGTATGCTCTGAAACAGATGACAAGTGGATCTTCTCCCGCAGTGCTACTAGTTTTATTGGGACCCAATATGAAGGAAAGTAGGTTGGATTATTAGACTGAAACGTTTTCAGGGGTATGTGTGCAGTCATAGGTAATATGATTTCTGAGTGGTGCAGTTAAGGTTGTAAGTGTAGGGGTAGTGGTCAGGGAGCAAGTCTAGTGTGGAGTTGGCTCTCTCTCCTTCTCATACAGTCGACCAATGACTGGCCTCAACCCTGAGCGTTACTACTCAGTACGACACCTCGCCTCAACGTAGCTTCTGATATCATCATCTCTCGCCTGCGGGCTACTCCCCCTTCCTGTGACCTGATATTTGCCTTAAGACAGTTCATTCTAGTGGGAGTGAGAGTGATTTTATCGGACAACAGATATTAGAAATGGTTACACCTGCTTCTCTATCACCACAAAATAAACAATGTATGCCGGAGAACAAACTACTAGTCAGGCCTCATGTTGTGCGCCACTGTAACAATCCACCCAGGACTGTACACAAAACGGGTGTATATTAGGAAAGGGGGTACTAAATTTTGTGCTTGAGCACACACACTGCAGTTCTTGAATAAATCCCAGAGGGTGTCGTCTCCGATGTCCTCTGCCAAAGCCTCCTAAACTGGGATCCAAAAAAACAAAAAGAACCCCCCCTACCCCTGGGTGCTACCTAGTGGCCAGGTATATCTGTAACAGGGGAGTTGTCATAAAAGCTGCTTTAATAACTTTGAATGTCATTTTACTTAAGAACATATAAGGTGATTGACACTTTTTGTAATAACCTTTTATAATTGTGCGTCAGTTGATATAAAATGTTTGTTTGTAGCCTTAGGAACACTGACCTTCAGTGAGGTGTGCCAAAAAAGTTCAGGTTTGGGGAGGACTTTAGAACAGTGTTTCCCAACCTTTTTCATACTTTACCATCCACAAATCTTGTTTGAGGTTTATTGTTGGTGCTCCTCACATTTTTTTGGTGATTTTAGCAGTCTATGCTTACGACATTGCTAGCTCTGCTTGTAGTATGTTCCTGATAGCTCTGCTTGTAGTACTTTCATATTAGTAATCTCTCCCAAACCTGCAGGAATTCCTTATTTCCTCACCACTGAAGCCAGTTAGATACTTGTTCAGTCACTTCAAGTTCAGTCTCAAGACTGGACTACTGCAATGCATGTCTGGCTGACTACCAAGAGTCTACAGCTTATTCTGAATGCAGAAACGCGTTTTGGACACAGCCACTACCTCTCATTACATATCTTGCTGTTCTAGCACACTTCCAAGTATGGCTTGGTTCCTCACATATATTTGAGGTAAAGGAGACCGTTTAGTTTTTACATGAACTACTGCTTTAATCCAGAACCTTTTGCTTATATAGTCCATGAAGTCTGGTGAGCTGGAGCAGGAAAATAGATTACAGACAACAGACTACTCCACACACGCTGTGTTCACCTCCCTTACTTAATCAGCAATAAAATGTGATTTGCCTCCACTTACCCTCCATTTCAGACTTGAATGATTACAATCTTGGACTCATCCAGCCCTGAAAACTATCTTTTCCAGAGTGTACCCTGTGGTGGTCAGTCTAGGGTTATAAAAGCCAGAACTCAACCTCAACAGCTTTTTTCCCTAAACTGTTCATCTGAAGCCAGCAGGTTCTCCCTCAACCCCGCTAATCCAGGCTAACGTGCATCATTTTGAAATTCATGAACCTTAATTCCTCACACAACAGAGTATTGCAGTAAACATGTATGTGTATGTATTGTTCTTGTAGCATATAAACATTTCCTCTGGCTTTGCCGAGTGTGTGCTAAGGTAGACCTCAGGGTAAGTGCCCTCTTGGTTGTTATATAGTGTTATGGACACAGGGTCTGGCACACCCAACCTGGTGCAACATATTTTAATAAAGCAAGCAGAGAATCTGCAAGTAAGGAGACAAAAATGGGGGTTTAATGTGTTCACTTGGAGACCGCTGAAATGGCTGCTTCACACTTGCTCCATCAACTTACTCTCTGCTGCGCTTCACAGTTCTATGTGAACACAACACCAATTTTTGTGTTTCCAATAAACATTAAATAAAATCAACATACAGTGTGCTCTTTATATTCATATATGTCTCCATGTAAATAAGAACTAGCCATTAAAAGCACATTCACATTCCAAAAGTAACCAGTGCAACTTAACTGTTTATTCATATTCAGAAAATATGTGTTAATGAACCAGAATGGAACAAGAAAATATGCATTTTATATTTGAAACAGTGTAAATCTAGCAAAACAGTATAAATGAGATTACAGCATTCTTAATATACTCAGCATTTGCATTCACCAGGTCTACATTTCAATATGAACATTCAACAGATTCCGATGAAATTTAGCCCTAGACACGTGGTATAACTTTATTGGTATGGGTTAGCTTAGCTCCTGAGACGCGTGGTAGCTTTGTTTCTAATTGTCAGCTTAGCACCTGTGACATTTGTGCACATCCGTCCCGTTAAAGACACAATGTGCTAGGACCACCAGTGACTTGCCCCTCATTACCTACATGCCCCAGTACTGAGTATTTGGTACACCAGCATCCTTTAAGTGCATTAACAGTTAGCCGTTTGTCGATAGTGGTTAGCAGTTAGCCGTTTGTCGATAGCGGTTAGCAGTTAGCCGGTCGTCGATAGAGGTTAGCGGTTAACCATTTGTTGATAGCGGTTAGCAGTTAGCCATTTGTCGCTAGCGGTTAGCCAACACATCTAGCGTGTACATTCTTGACAGAAAACTGAAAATACTAAAATTAAGATTTCTTTTACTGTCTGTGCCAACACTAAATCAGGGTCTTTTCTACATTTTGCAGAAGATGTAATGGAGAGGAGCAGTTAGTTTCTGGGATGTTTTTTTCCCAAAAGTGATTCCCCCATAAAATCTATGTATGTGCAGAAATATGGACCAATACCTAAGCAAACAGACACAGTGACCCAGACTGAAAACAAATTAATAAATGTGAAAATAACAAGTGCTGTAGTGGGAGTACAGTATTTTACAGTGTATGTGAAGGTTTTGGCAGTTTAGAATGAGTTTAGAATGAGTGATCCAGCGGCGGTTTCTACAAGACTACAGGTGAAACAATGTTTCACCAAGAAAAATAATACAAAAAACATAATAACTACCACTTTTTTATTGGTGTGAAACAAAAAATGCTCATAAAAATAAGGTTGCTCTCCTAATTTCAGCTTTGGTCAAAAACATGAAACAGCGCCACCCCCAACCGCGGTGAAACAGAGAATTTAAGTGAAACATGTTTCACTGGCGTCCCGTTCATTCCAATGTAAATCTTCTCAGACCCCCACGGCTCGTGGATTTTCCAGGTTTCAATGGACTCTAATAGTAAATAAGTCCCACCCGTGAAACAAGTGACTGTGATAGGGTAGTTCTCCACTTCAAAATGACTGACATAAACTGTGGCCAATCACCGCCTTTGTTTACACTTCGTTCTATTTTCTGTACTGAGCATGGACCTTGAGTGTGAGACTGAAG
>JBBPCY010059120.1:0-12590 GCA_037974405.1 Brachyalestes nurse
CTACACGCATGTTAACCTGTGTTACTTACTGAAGTTGTGGCTGTTTCACGAGGCTCGCTGTTTAGGGATTTCAGTAACTTTAAGAAATTATTATTCCATCATCTTTCACATTTACGATTGGTTTATTATTGGTTTATTTTTTCTCGTGACTGGAGGAGATTGAATTTAGGAAAAAGAACCCCACTGTGAAAGCACGCAAAAGACTTAAGTGAGGATTGGTTGAGGGAGTGCGCAGTGGGAGGAGCATGAGTTTTGCCTGCGTGCAGTTGCAAGGAGAGAGCAGAGCGTACGGACAGAAAGCGCTAATTAGCTTAGCACCACTTGTGCCAAGCACCAGTGTAAACTTGTTTGCAGAGAATATTGGAACGAAAATAAGAGTTGGAGAAAATCTGAACTCAACAGTTAGCTCATAGCTAACTGAGTGGAGAGTACCAGAATTCAGCATGGACAGACAGACTATCGAGTGTGAGGATTACTGTGGAGTTTGGAGTCACGATACTGTAAATGGTTTTCTCTTCTTTTTCTTCTCTTGACGTTGATTTGCTCCGCTTTGAGTGAAGCGGCCGTTGAAACCTGAGCAACGTTTCAGGCCTGCACCGAGTTTGTTTTTGGGGTTTGTAGGTTAGCCCTAGCGTGTAAGTGTGAGGTGGGCCCACAGTGTATGTGTTTTATCTCAGAAACTGAAGTTTTACTGACAGTAGGTTTTTCAGTTAGGAGTGTATCATTCTGTTTAATTTTGTGTTTAAAACACAAATTGTCACATTATACTACAAATTGGGTGTTATATAATTTTATTTAGCTGGTAAATGTATTTTTACTTCCAATTTCTTTTAAAATCCAGAAAGAACAGTAAATCATTTTTTGTTTATATGCCAACTGTGGTGGTTGTGTTTATTGTAAAGGTGAGACGTTTTACATTAGACTCTCGGGAGGGGTAACCAGTGAGAGCAGATCCATTAAATTTATTTAATGGAAAGCCAAAGAGAACCCAGGACACCCTTATATCACCTAGAAAAAGGGCATAGGGGTGCTACACAAGGTCAAAATGGTAGACAGTGCTCAGTCATCGTCCCGCCCCCAGCTCAGTTAATCTCTTCTGGACCTTGAGTACTCTGGTTGTCTTTGACTTGTGTGTGTATGAGAATGTAGATTCCAGGTAGGAATCTTCACTCACTTCAGGGAGCGTTCTCAGATCAAAGTGCGTGAACTGCCAACTCTCTTGTGCATTTCCGCGATTGAGTTCATGTTTCACGCTACACTGGGCGAACTGTGCCTTTCATCTTGACACTAATGAAGCCGGGGTTTTTTTTTCATTAAACTGAAATATGGCCTTTTTATACATGTACATTTTGGTTTGTTTTGAAAGTTTAGAATCACTTTCACCATCAAAAAAATCTCCAATACATACATTTTTTAAACAATAGTAATTCCATTACTGTCTTTGAAGTGTTAACACACTAAGGTAATATAAAAGAAAATTTGCACCATGACTTTACACATGACTGTTTCATCACAAAATGTTTACATAACTTACACAAGAGCAGCTGATATCTTCAAATGGTGTAAAACACACACATATGCACTCAGTGAAAAAGGAAAAGATATTCTTATGATAGCAGCAACTGGTCTCACCTCCTCAATGTCATTATCCAGGGCAATGATCGTCAGAGGGGAGGAAAGATTAGCATTGCTGGAGATGGTGGTGCCCACCGGTGCAGACTCAGTGATGAAGCCATGGTAGGTGAGTGCCTGGAAATATGGCGCCTGGTCATTCTCATCTAGCACCTCAATGTGGAGGTTGGCAAAGGCTGGTAGTGGGTGCCCGTTGTCTTGCTCAGCCTGAAATTGGAGACAATCGTCAGCCCAAAAAATAGAATTTTACATGTGTTGCCCTAAAGAGCCTTGAGGGTTAAGCTTTACCGTTAATTAGAAAACAGTCACTAACATTTATTTATAGAAACAATAACTGATGATTGACAACAATGAGGCATTAGACCAGCCACAATGGAGAATTTTTGTTTTGTATATTTTTTTCTCAGAATGAAATTAAATTAAGTGATTATTTCTGAAAACATCTAGTAAATGCTTATTGGAGGCCAATGAAACATTCAAAAAGCACCTTTAGATAGAATATAGCTTACAGACTAGTAAAAAAAACCGTAAAAAAATTACTAATGAAAACAGCCTTTTGGTTACTAGATCAAGGAGAGGTTGACGTTCTGTGCAGTGAAGCCATGTGAGCATGTTGCATCCACTCTGGCAATCTTCCACTCATCAGGAGAAGGCTGCAACTTGACTGAAGTCATTCCAAATTCTGTGGCCTCCTTCACTGGTATAAATCCAAGGGCACAAGGCCCATAAATTATGATAGTCTTTATGAAAATGCACTGAAACTATTGATCTGCCCAACAGTCTTCTTTATAAAGATTCCTGCCAATGGACAGATGGCAAAGGTTGGGAATGTGCAATAATTAAGTTTGCCTCAACATGTTTGTTGGTTTGAGTCACACTTGTTTATCCATAACTTTCATCAACCCAGACACAACAGAGCCAAAGAGGATTCTAATTGGACAAGGCTTCCAGTTCTAATGAGAGATTGCTACTGTGTCCTACAAATGCAGCTAACATTAAGATGGAAAGATTTTGTTGCCAGATGAAAAGCAAAAACTGCAGCAATTAGGACTTGCATTGTAATCAGAGTGAAATTTGCTACAGAATGTAATTATGGCTAAAGATACCCTAAATAGATAATTAAGGTGGTCTCTTAGTGGAGAATAGCACTTTGCTGCATGTAAGCACTATGGATTTTCAAATAAAGAACAACTTTTGTCATTTTGTTTGAGAGATTTTTGAGAGATTTTGTGTTTCCTCAGTTGCATTTGTGCTGAGTGGGACTATAATGGAAGTCGCTGATGTCAAGTGCTCCCTAGAACAGATCAAATCAGAAGTAATTTTTTTCCATAAGCGCCTTCTTTTCAGTTTGCCCCACACAAACCAAAGTCTCTCCAGACAGAGCCAAATGACCAGCTACCAAAAAACCCACATTGCTTTAACAACATAAAATATCTACAGTGCCTACTTTAGAAAAGACCAGTTTCACAATTTGCAGAGCAGTTTATTTTTCAAGCTTTTCTCATTCCTCAAACTATATCATTTTTGCATTTTTGCAGAGTGCAAGTAAATTCTTAAAGAGGCTTCCAGCCTAAAACTAGACTTTGTGATAGGCTTGACAGAATCCGCCATACAGCACCACAGTAAAATTCAGAAAAATTAACATTCAGTAAAAAACATTTCAAACAGTGTACCCCGATGAGTGATTCTTTTTCTTCCCTTCAATTTCTTTCTGCATAGTTTACTGGCTAGCTCACATTGCTTGAATGATAGGCATCGAGAGTACTACACTTTAACAAATGCTAACAAATTCCTAGAAATTAAATTCTCATGCCTTCACTCAACTGCAGTCCCAAGAGAAAAAACATACTTTTTATGTCTAGCATTTACATTTAGATAGTAAACGAAGTAATGTTGAAAAAAAAAGTTCAATGCAAATTAAATTAACTCGGGGAAGATTTCAAAGGTGACATACCACTGATTGCAGCAGAGTCATGCCAGACATTACAAGGTCATAACTGGGCCTGCACAACTATAGGTCCCATCTGGCATAAAGATGATCATAACAGTCAAATATGGTGGTGGTAATGTATTGGTGTACTGATTCAGGACCGGGGAGACTTGCGATAAAAGACCAGAATACATCATAGGAAAAAATCCTTCTCCTTTCTAACAGAATATCCTGCAGGGAAGCTTTTAGCCATTAGATCAGAAGCTCAAGCAAACCTGGGTTATGTTGCATCATATGAAACACATGAGCAAATTAGATTCAGATTCAAATGCTGGGGCAGGACCTTAAATCGGTAGTTCATGCTCAAAAGCCTCCCAAGAAGCTGTATTAAAGCAATTGTGCAAGGAAAAGTGGTTCAAAATACCCCAACAGTGATGTGTAAGACTGATCTTCAGTTATTTGGTTCCAGTTGTTGTTTCAAAAGTAGGAACAAGTTATTGTGAGTTTATTCCGCCAAAAACCACTTGATAAATACACAAATATGCTTTTTTACGACCATGAACCAATAAATCTCATGGATACTGAAGACAGTTATCTGTGAAATACACATGGTGTTATCTCCATTATTATTAAGAATATTATAAAATTCAAATAACTTTTAGTCTTTATTTAATGTCTGTTTCACTCAAAGTTAAAAAGGCATCTTTATTATTATTTTTTAAAAATTATGGCCAAAACTGGACAACATTTCAGAGACCTTTTTTTACAGTTTGAATGACAAATTGTTTGGAATTAATATTCTTTTTACCGTAAAGACAAAAGTACAGCCCTGTTTTCTAAACATAATAGAAAGCTCTATTTAAGCAGTGTGTTTCCCAATGCTACACTTCCAGAGAACCATAGTAGTGTGACACACGAAGGGAGCCAGAACTGTCATTTAAGTAATTCTGTTGCATGAGAGGATTACACAAATGTTTGTTGTTGATGATTGCCTCTCTGCTTTATGAAAATGTGACGTCTAAGGTATTTGTTGTTATTCTTCTTTTATGCCTGTTATGCTTCACTTTAAAGCCTGTTATTGGGAAAATGGTATTTCATACACTCAAGAATTCAAATAACTAGTTTAAGTAGATTCAATTATGAGGGTAGCTTGGAGATGGAGTGTGAAGGGTTAATAATGAAGTTCAGACTTAGTTCAAGCACAAGTCTGATTGCATGGGTTCCCCAAGGACATCGTCTCGGACAGAGAGCCCCAGTTCATAGTCAAGTTCTGGAAGGCTTTCTACCATCTGATCGATGCTATCTGTAGTCTGTCTTCAGGATACCACCCACAGTCGAATGTTCAGACTGAATGGGCCAACCAACTGCTGGAACACTTTTTGCGATGGCTTGTGGCAGACCAACAGCGCTCCTGAAGGTGCTACCTCATCTGTTCTTATATAAACATCACTGGCATGGATCCTGCTGAGCACCACCCCACCTTAGCTACTCTGTCCATCATGCTGATCCCAGCATAGAGACTGCTTGTCAGATGTGCCGAGCTGAAGCCCCCAGGTTCCAACTCTACTCTTCATGACTGCTTTGAGTACACAAACTGGGACATGTTTAGTGAGGCTACAACCTATGGTGGCTCTACCAGCCTGGATAAATACACAACATCATTGACAAGATACATCAGTCAGTGCATTGAGGATGTTACTGTCTCCAATACCATCACCACATGCCCCAACCAGAAGCCGTGGATGACTGTAGAGTTGAGTGTGGTGCTGAGAACCCGACACATCTTCAGATCAGGTGGGGCAGCTGGTTGGCTAGTGGTTAGAGAGTTGCCACTCTGATTAGAAAGTTGTGGATTTGAATCCCAGGACTGCTAGTGGCATCTCTGAGGTACCCTTGAGCAAAGTACCTTGCCCACATACTGCTCGGGTGCTATGTTCCTAGCTGCCTACTGCTGAATGGGTTAAATGCAGAGAAGGAATTTCATGCTGTTCACCTTGCGTGGCGCCACTTCCAGGACATTGGGGATGTACAGTGCATCCAGGCCAGGTGTTCTGTCTGAACATATCTGATGTGAGGGAAAACTCAGAGTCAACTCACTGAAAGCTGCCAGACCAGAAAACATTCCTGACTGTGGGCAAAGAGAATGTGCAGACCAGCTGGCAGATGTTCTCACAGATAACTTTCCAGTCATTCTAACATGCTTCAAAGCCACCACCACCATTCCTGTGCCAAAGAAATTGTCTGTGTCATGCCTCAGTGATTACCATCCCATTGCACTTAAGCCCATCATCATGAAGTGCTTCAAAAGGCTTGTCATGAGGCACATAAAATCATAACTGCCCCCCCCCCCACTGGATCCCCTGCAGTTTGCATATCATCCCAATCACTCTACAAATGATGCCATCACCACCACCCTTCACGTGGTCCTCACCAACTTGGACAAAAAAGACACTTCTGTGAGCATGCTTTTTAGGCTCCAGTTCAGCACTCAACACAATCATTCCTTTGCATTTCACGCTGTTGACCCATGACTGTGCAAGATGAGGCAGCATACAGAGAGGAGGTGCGACGGCTAATGGACTGGTGCAGAGCCAACAACGTGTTTCTGGATGTGGACAAAACAAAAGAGATGGTTGTTGACTTCAGGAGGGCACGACGTGATCTCTCCTTACTGAATATTAATGGCTCCTCAGTGAAGATCATCCAGAGAATCTCATGTGGACCCTCAACACCAGCTCCATTACCAAGAAATAAAGTTATTCTTTACCCACCCAGGCACTACTCTCCTCCTCCTATTCACATATCAAACTGGTTTGTGTCACTCGGTAAAATGCCTGTTAACCCTTTAATGTCGTGTGTATCATATTTGATACATACATTTCTGAGACCCACTGCGTTACCCTGTGTACTGCCCCCTAGAGTACTGATTGGTTTGAGTTGTCCTACAAGGCTTGCCGTAGTGCACATTTGGTTTGAGAGCCACATTAAAAAAGGTCTTCAGTGTTAAGCATCCTGCTCGGTTACTTGGCCACCTAAGAACATCTGTCTGTAAGTACCATGTTGTATAAGGTGTTACTTTATGTTTAATACTCAAAGGAGGCACTTTAAGTTGTTTGTATTTGTAAAATCGGCTAAAAGAAATAAGATGCTAATAGCGGTAGCATTCCTATGGGTTTTTCTGGGAAAATTAGCATTAGGCTAAGCGAGGCTTTCTCATGTGTTTTTTCAGTTGCACTTTGGGCACTTTGGGCCTAAGTGATTGCATGTATTTGTCACAACTTAATGGTGGCTTATATATACAGTTTTACAACGTTCCTTTGGCTCCAGTAAATGGTCAGATGACAAGATGTCTCATGGTGTTTATTGGAGCAACTGTTAGCTATCTGTAAAGCTAGTTCAACACACCAGTGAAGGCAGAATACCCTGATATATAAACTTTGCATAAAACCATCTTGTATTCTATCTCATGGTTGTCTTCTGCCCTCTGATGGATACCTTTTGCACTACAACAATTCTCACATGTGGTATGCTGGAATTCAAAACGGATGATGAAGTGGAAGATAGGAATTGAATTCCAAATGCAGAGCATGGTGATTTATTGGTGTTTTTAATACCTAATGTATCAAATATGATACAAACCAAAAAATATACTTGTAAATTATTATAACTTTTTTTACATTTTGTTAAAGGGCCTAATAAAGACTTTTAAAAAAAACAATTTTCTGACCATTATTTCTTGGTTCAGGCATTATAGGGTTAAAAGTGCTCAGTTCATAGGTAATTTGATTATTCAACACAATAAATTAGCTCTTCGAGGGGCTCCATCACCAGTTACTGTTAGCTGTATACTTGGTGCCAAACATTACAGAGAATCTAAAGCTATAAGCTAGCCATAGATATGATGGAATAGTGATTCATGTAGGGGCTACTGACATCTGTGGCATCCAGATGTAAGTAGGAATAATGTTAGACATGTGTAAATTAGTCCAGATGATATCCAGTGCCATAATATGTTCTGGCTCCATCTCAGTGAGATGTGAAACTGAGGCCTAAATCAGGCTTTTGGCACTGAATTGGAGAATGTTCAAGGGGGTGCGGCTTTTATTTCTTCCAGCCCATAGCCAGTGAACGTGACCATTCTGTCATATGTGAACACACCACAGCACACAGTGTGAAAACTCTTCCTCTGCATTTAAGCCATTCACCAAGTGAAGCAGCAGGCAGCCAGGAACACAACACCTGGGGGGGCAGTGTGCAGGGACGGTAGCTTGCTCAAGGGTACCTCAGAGGTGTTTAGCAATCTTGGGAATCAAACCCTCAACTTCCTGATTGCAGTACGAATGCCCTAACTACTAGGTTACCAGTTAGCTACCTGGCAGTGCAGCTCGGATAGTTGCTGCTGACAAATCAGTAGCAAGGTCAGCTAGCAGACAGACTGGCTAAACTGACCATCCGCTAGCTGCCTTGAGTCATACCCTAGGACCCACTCTATTACAATTCTGTCCGTCCCCAAACAAACGGAAAAGTGTGTTCTAATAATTTAATCCGCCTTTGCTAAGCAATCAGCAAATTCAGCACCTTAGATCTAAAGTTGGGACTGCTCACTCTTAAAGCCGTTATTGAAAACGAAATTCTCACTGAACAGAATTTTGATGCCTTATGTCTTACAAAAATGTGGATTAAACCTGATTAGTTTGTTGCACTAAAAGAGGGCACACCCACAGGCTATAGCTACATACACAACCCTAGACTAAGTGGAAAAGGGGGAGGCAGAAGAACCATTCACAGTAGTGCTCTAAATATCAATCAGATAACAGGTTATTTTATCATCTTTTGAAATTATTTTTCTTATATAACTAATCTAGATATAAAAAGCCATTAAGCCATCTTTCCTCTAATTACTGTTTACATGCCACCAGGGATTTATACAGAGTTCTTACAAGAATTTTTGTCAAACCTAGCAGTGCACAGTGAAAAATAATTGTTGGAGATTTTAATATCCACTTTAAAAAAGACCACAATCCACAGAAATTTGCATTTGCTTCAATTGCTTTAGTTCTACATACTGTAGGCTTTACTCAATGTGACTGGGTCTACTAATTCCAGCGTTCATGCTCTTTATTTAACTCTTGTTTAAATCCCAGGTAAAAGTACCCCAGGGTGGCCACCTCAATGAGAGATTTTTCCTCTCTTTTAATTAATTTCACTCCTGATTACTCCCCCCTTCACAAATCACCCCATTAGCTCCACTATTTAAACCACCCTCTCGCATCTTCCCAGTGCTCAGTCATGAGTTCAGTATCCCTGTGTTTAGTAGTGCTTTCCGAGTGTTCTTCTGTGTCTTTCCAGTTTTTTCCACTTCCTTTTGGCACCCTTGATATCCTGGACTCACATTCTACTTCCACCTCACGTCCTCATAGCTCACTCTCCCTGTTTAGTCACTACCTTGCCTCCATTAATGTTTTCCTCACATAGTGTTTTGCACTTTAATATATGATCACATCTCTCTCTTTTTCCATAGCTTTAGCAGTTTCACCCAGCCGTTTTCCTCTTAGTTTGCCCCGCTTCTTTTAGGACGCTATCATTTAGTGACTTTTTTGGGCTCTTCTTTTGGCTGTTTTTGTTTTTTCTGTCCTCATTATTTCTACCTGTTCCAAATTATTTCGCCTCTGGTGTCTTTCTCTTAATATTTGTATTTTTTTCTTTGAGGTTATTTAGTAGATAAATGTTTTCTGTACAGCTGTCCCAACAGCTCAGCCTGTAAGCTCCTGTAAGCACTAGGTATTAATATGGATAACGTAGCTATTCTTCACAGTAATCTCAGGAGAACCTTACAATTAGAAGGCAAACAATACAGCAGACCACTTAGTGCAGCATACTCAACCTGTCTATTGTCTCTCATCAAATCTAACATAAAAAAATATTATTGGTTTCTATTTAGTACAATTGCTAACTAGCAACCAGGGAGATACAGGGCCTTGGATGCCTGCAGCCTACAGCAGTCATGATAAAGGTAAAGCCATCAGACAAGAAATTCTAACAATGTCTGTGGCCTAATACAGCCAATGCGGAAATCAAAATCTTCTACCTATACAACTTGGTTCAGTTCCTACAAGAATGGCTAAAGACATCTTACCTCTTTTATCAATAATAACCTCCTGTCTTTGTCTTTAAACTAGTTATTAAGCCTCTGTTAAGGAAATGAAGTCTTGATCCATGCAAGCTCTCAAATTACATACTTATTTCTAACCTACCATTTCATTCTAAAAATGTCGAGAAAGTCATGTCCCAACAGTTATGTTTGCATCTACATAAGAATCATACATAAACTTGATACTGGCCTTGAAACAGCCTTAATATTTTTTTACTGTCTACTGACAATGTGTCTTTGGTGGTTTTGCTCACCCTTAGTGCTGCACCTGAAACCACAGACCACTTTATTTATTAGACAAACCAGAAAACCTTGTTGTCACAGGAACAGCTTATCCTGGGTTAGATCACCTGACTGACCACTATCAGTTTGTAAGTGTGTATAGTGAATCATCAATGCAAACCAAAGCAAAACATGGAGTCCCGCAAGGTTCTGTCTTAAGACCTCTTTTATTCATGCCGTACTTGCTGTCCGTGGGTGTGATTATCTGAAAACATGGAACACACTTCCATTGCTTCACAGATGACAATCTGTCAACCCAGATGATAAACAGAGATTAAACATGATTGAGATTACGTATAATATATAAAAGACTAGATGTTGCACAACTTTTTACTACTCGCCTTCTTCAAGGTCCAAAAGCTGTCAAACAAATAGTTAGGTTTAATGCAAGATTTTGCTGGTTCCTCAGTTTCTCTTGTCAACTGCAAAAAATTTTTTACATCCCTATAAACTAAGGTCTATTCTTTGATGCACATAAATGACCTATTATTAAAATATTTTTCTTCATCCTCAAGCTAGAAAACACTATCCCAACAAGTTACAGAAAAAATAGTACTCACCTTTATTACCTCCTGCTGTCAGGTTACTTCGATAAGAACCAAAATAAACTTAAACTACTCCAGAATATGGTTAGAATAATCACTAGAACCAAGAAACCTAAATAAAGCCCTGCATGGCCTCGCCCCAAAATATCTTTTGCTGCTCTCTTGTCTGTGATACTCTTTGGCTCTGCCTTAGTCTCAGGTCTTGACTTGCACTCTTTCTAGCCTGGCTGACTACCTCTGGGTTCCCACCCCATCCCAGATTTGCCATTACTGTGATACCTTGCCCAAGTATCCTTGACTGGCTCAGCTGCTTTGGATTGCCAGCGTGTGCCCCTAATCCCTATTCAAAGGTGACTGCTGCCCAAAGTGGAGCCAGACCCCGGAGGCAGTTTCTGCTTCTATAAGGTGCTCCTCTGGGGCCACACATCTAAGCTTACAGTCTACCCACTGGTCACCAGCACTTTGGACTTATTTTGGAGGCACTACTGGTGGCCCTGTATAGTTTAGTGACAGTCTGCTGGGTGTGTGCAAACAGTAAGGAACCGAGGTGCCGAGCCCATTCCCTCACAACCCTGATCAATTCAAGTCAAGTAGTTTTTGCGTTTATGGCATTTAGCAGATGCTCTTATTCAGAGTGACCTACATCAATGCTTAAGTAGTCTACATCTGTTCTTCATACCTGTAAAGCTATAAAAGCTATAAAATCAACACCTGCTTTTTACCAGTTTTTTTGCCAGCTAAGTTACACACCTTAACAAACCCTGTCAAAAGAAAAAAATCGGAGGTTAATATGCAAGTAAAGAAAAACAGTTAAGAGCAGGGGAGGGCAACTCAGGTCCTGGAGGGCCGTGGTCCAGCACATTTTGGTGATTTCCCTGCTCAGAAACACCTGGTTCATCTCACCAGTTAATTGTCAGATTTGTTGTGTTACCCTGTTTTGCCGCAACAACAGACTGACAGGTCTTACAAATTACCTGGCTCTGTGATACATCATCTTTCCTGTATCCAAAGTAATCCCACACCACAGATGTTGACTTTTTTTGGGGCATCAAGTCCTCCTGTGCTGAACTCATCATCCCAGTTTCTGCAGCCTGTTTGTCGTTAAGCTCAGTCTCCTGTTCTCGCGCTCTGTTTAGGTGTGCTGCGTTGTGTTTGGTTCAAATAGCATACCGCGGGAAAAGTCGGGAGCGCAGAAAAAATCTTGCTGTAAGACGATTTAGAAATTACGCATATTCACATTGCGATTTTGATACGATTTCGATTCATTGCTCAGCCCTACTCCTGAATATTGGCCCCACTATGTGGATAAACCCTACACTTCACATTTCCTGTCTCAAACCAGAACTGTGCTGCCCCATGTCATTCACTACAGAGAGACACAGGACCAGCATTGCCAGGGGGAGGCATAGGGCACCACCACGGGGCTGTGATTGGAATACGGGACTGGAGCTGCCCGGAAGGCACAAATCAAAATCACCCATATTTCGGGATGTCCCGGACAATTTGGGATGGTTGGCAACCCTACTCTGGTCCTGTCAAATTGTTGCAATATGGAATATATACAGTGTAGGTATTCATGTCATCCAACAGTTGGCAACACCACCAGAAATATACAATGGAAGAATCATTTGTCTGGAAGAAAAACAAAGAAATTCACCTTTTTGTTTCAGTATGAGAACAAAGGAGCTTGCTTATGTTTCAGTAACTAAAGTTTAGTTACTGAAGTTCGGTACCTAAAGTACATCTAAGGACTTAGCTTAGATGACTGGGCGATATTGCAACAAGCAATCAACAAAGTCAAACTTGCAACAGGCATTTCTGCAGCCTCTGTGAAAGTCATTCAAAAACTGCACTCTGAATATTCCCTCCAAACATCCACAGAAACTCTGTGAAGATGAAAGACACTTGAAAAAATATCACGTGAGTTTGAACACACTGGACACTAGGCCTGGGTGGTAATACGGTAATATGGTTACCGCGGGATCTAAAAACAGCAACGGTATCAGTTTCAATACCGTTATACCGTCATAAAAACAATGCACTTATATAG
>JBBPCY010059150.1:0-12589 GCA_037974405.1 Brachyalestes nurse
AGATGTAGAGAGGGAGAGAGAGAGAGAGAGAGAGAGAGAAAGCTGTAGAGAGAGAGAGAAAGAGAGAGAAAGTTGTAGAGAGAGAGAGAGAGAGAGAGAGAGAGAGAGAGAGAGAGAAAGAGAGAGAAAGAGAGAGAAAGACGTAGAGAGGGAGAGAGAGAGAGAGAGAGAGAGAGAGAGAGAGAGAGAGAGAGAGAGAGAGAGAAAGATGTAGAGAGAGAGAGAGAGAGAGAGAGTAGTGTGGGTCACTGCAGCTCTTTACTGGAGCGTGTCTTTGTGTGCTCTGATGAAGGAACAGGATAAACCCTCTCCCTCAGTTACTCTGCACAGACAGGTTTGGAGGTCAGACTCAGTCTCCTCAGTTCATCACCAGGACGGCGCTGCTCTGTATCACACTCTTCCACCGGGATTCCCGAACTCATTTCCCTTCTTCACAGTCCTTCTTTCATTCTTTCTTTCTTTTATCCCGGTATTTTCTTTTTCTTTTTTCTCCTCTCTCTTTCTTTTTACAAACTTCCTTCTGAGTTGAACGCTACTGAGACCTCTATCTTTCTCTTTCCTTTCACTGAATTTCCTTTATATCCTTCGCAGTTAAATCATGTCAAAAGTGCTGTTTTCCCTCTTTCTAGACATCTTTCTTTCTCCATTTCTTTCCTACCTACCTAGTATTCTCCCTTGTCCTTCTTTCTTTTTTCTTTCCATTCATGGTCTTTCTTTCCTTCCTTTTCTTGTCTTTCTTTTTTCTTTCTCATCTGTTTTCTCTCTCTTTCATTTACTTTGTCTTTCTTTCGTTTCTTAATTTCTTACCCTGCCTTTCTTCCCTCAATCTCCTCTCGTCTTCCTTCCCTCCCTTTTCTCGTCTTTATTTTTTCATCAATCTTACTTCAGTTTCTTCCTCCTCTGCGAATTCAACCCGCCCGAAACACTTCACCTTCAAAGATTAACTACAGCTCAGGTTTCCCTCACTGAAATGTCAGCGACTTTAATAAGAGGGAAGAAAAGCCCTCTTTGACATTGTGGCGGCCAGCCTGACCCAGTTTGTTGGCACAGAAGAAAGCGAGAAACAATTAGCATAAACCTGAGAGCACAGGTCAGTCATCGTGCCCCAGGATTCTTCTTCCAATGCTTGCCAACTGAACAGCCTTCTTCAGCTTTCGACTCCAAGGGAAAGTGCAGAAATTTTAAAGACAAGTGCTTCAAAAAAGTCATATGAGTTCTGGCTGTATCTAAAACAACACACGATTTGAATCATTTGCCAATACTTTCATTACGCTCTTGAGCGGTGGGATGCGTGGGCGCTGCCCGGGAGGAGACCAGGCTCGAAAGTGATTTGGCGAGCTTGAGAGACGGAGTCTGGGATGGTCAAGTGGAGATGGGAATTCGTCAAACTCAATCCAACCTCGCCCTGGCCTATCCCACTTCCAGAATTCCGCCATAACCCTAGAAGACTCTTCTTGTTGCACAAGACACATGACCAAAGCCAACCTCATCCCACACACAGCTAAAGGCATGCAACTCCAGAGGACTCACGGCTGCAGCCAAGCCTCATCCCAGTATTAACAAACCACGCTCGTTAGCGTAACCTAGCCTCTAGCAAGCTCAACATATGTACTTTCCCCTTTGTGTGGAGCAGCAGCGGCGGCGGCGGCGGCAGCTTCAGCAGCAGCGGTGATATAAATAGTGCCATAAATGGATAATAATATCACCAGTGGAACGTACATCAATCTTGTCCCTGTCTACTCCCACTTGTGTCCCGTATCCCTCTCTGGAGGGATGGAGACCTCCACACTGCTGTGTGCCTGTCAGATGCTTTATCCCTCATCTTGGCTCGCGTGCTTCTGGGAGGGTTTTTTTGTTTTTTTGCCCGCATTCAGGTTTGCTCCTCTTGCGCTTCCCGACTGCTTCTGGCCTTCTTGTTGTGAGATGTTCCGAAATGACAGCTCGCTACCAGAGAAGCCATTTGCAAAGCAGGCGGCAGCAGCATCAACAAATTAATGCGCCTTTCGGGCGACTGGGATTCTCTCTGGCTGAGGTCAAAATCGCATCATTCCAACAGAACCAGGTCAACCAGTGCAGTATTGATGAGTCAACAGTCCCTCATTACTGAGTTGTGTTGACCCTCATATGAAATTGCTCATAACTGGTCAACAGCAGCACAGTGACAGAATCAGTCCTCCTATGTGTGGATAATGCTACGGAGATAATGGGACTATGGCACAAGAAAAGACAATCTGCTTGAGTTGTCCCCCAGCACCATCTATTAGTAATTAGCTAGAGTTGTGTGTCATCCCATGCTGTAATCGCACTGATAGCTTTTTACACGAGTGGTAGCATTGTAGCACCGGTCGGTTAATTCTGGCCCACTGTCAGATCTGTCATAATTTCAGGTGCTTAACTGGCCCATTAAGCTTTCTAAGACGACCAATTAACTTGTGGTTGTGGTTTGTTTTTTAATAGTGGAAGGTGCTGCTGTATCATGCCAGAGCTGGTCTTTCTCAATTTAAACTAGTTTTATAGAAATGGACCAAAGACATTGTTGGAAATCCCAAGAATCACAGTGTTGGCACATTGACCAGTTTATTCACTCCCTTCCCATTTCCATGAGCTCATTTGGCTTGGTGCAAAAGACAAGCGATATTCTGATTGTGCCCACTTGCTATTGCAAAATGACCATGTTGGTGAGGTCCAGTGGAGGGTATTCTAGTTAACTGGTAGCATCTAGTACCCACACAGTAGGGTTTATATGGGGTCAGCTTAGGAACGCCAGTCACAAATGATCTCGATGTATTTGTTGAGCTTCGTCCAGCGGTTCTCAAGGATCCCAACAGTCCACATTTGAGAAGTATATCCATTCATAGCCAATGTCTCCACACAAAAATAGGGCTGAATAACTGATCTGGACTTTCCAACAATATTAATGGCCCACTTTAATGCTTTAAAAATGAATGTAGCCAGGCATCTCCATAACACTGAGCAGAGACCATTTCGCTGCATTGGTCAGTAGCTGGGTGACGGATGATTCGGCCGCCTCCCTTGGTTCTACAGCAAGTACAAGCTGAAGGGACACTATACAAGCTTCTGCACTAGGATATTAGCTTGAGGTGCTTGGACAGACTGATCGGTAGCTTGATGTTAAACCATGTAAGGGAGACAATGGAAGGATGACTAAGGACGAGCGAGTTCACAAGGTGTTGCAGAGATGGAGAGTAACCTTGGTCCCTGACATCGTCTACTCAGCCGTTATTCACAAACATCCACCAACACTTTCACAACCATATGGCTGCATGCTCTCTTCTGTCACTCTCTCTGTGCCCAGACCGAGCGCTTTTCTGCTGCAGCGGCAATTCATCACATGCAAGCTTCACCTTCTCCCTCTGTTTGCCACATAGCTACTGAACTTGGATATTTTAAGCAATTCTGCTATTCAGAAATCCACATTTTTCAACAAATATTTAATATACATGATGCCTGATTTGGTTATAAGTTTAAAAAAATAAAATGCAAAAGACTTAACATGTGTATCATTTGTTTATCATTTCCATTTTACTTTTAAAAATCAAATCTAGACTCAAAGGTAAACCATCGGCCAAGTGATGTTTGGAGCTCAAATTGTGCTTTTTTAGTGAAGATCTGGAGTTACAAAGTTATGATTGTTGACACATGCAATAAGTCAAATCTTTTCCATAAATCTGCTTCAATAGCTTTTCTCCACCTTCTCAAACCACAGCCAGCTCTTCGAGCACACAGACTTGTCAGTGTGTGGTTTAGGACACAGCCTGACTTAATGCAAGCTGTAAAAATGAACAAAACTTTAGTGTGTAGACGAATGCTGCGGGCAGTTGTTTTGGAAAACAGGGTCTGTACCTCAGGACTAGAAATTCTGATATTCTGACACTGGCCATTAAACACAACTGCTTAGTGAACAACAGCACTGGATGCCTGAGGTTTTGTTCGTTTTTATAGCTCACAGTCGCCCTGTGTCCTAAACCACATCAACACATCTTCAGCACCTTAATGAAGACACTGATGCAGTTGGAGGGACGCTTTGGTGATGTGTTTTATTGGAAATAACTGAGTCCCACTGACTGTCCCGTTTTAAACTAAAGTTGTTCATTTGGAGACCAAGCATGTTCACAAACTTTGATTTTTGAGAAATAAATAATGTTCTCGGATTGGCTACTTTCAAAGCTCCCGCCTCAGAGTACAGAGTAATTTTCCATCCATCGTCCTCGTGCTGGTTGTTTATGTTTGGTCGGATATGTTTGAGGGGCGTGGCGGACAAGGCCCGGCGTCACAAAAGTAAAAATAATGCGGAGGATATCTGCAGTTTCCGCATTAGTGCAGGGGTTTCAGCGCACAATTATTAGTTCGGTTCTTAGAAAATATCCCCAGTGGACTGAAACCGCGATATATATATATATCTATATATATATATCTATATATCTATATATCTATATATATATATATATATATATATATATTAGGGCTGTAATGACACAACAAACCCATGATTCGGCTTGTATCATGACATTGTATCAAGGTTTGACACCACTGCTTTTGCATTCAATCTGTACAGAAGACCCCAAGGAATCGCCACAGGCTGCCACAGAGCTGATTCTTTAGGTAACGGTTCACCATTGTCCAAAACTAAAAACATGCTCCGCCTAGCTGGCCAAAATCACACAAAAACTCGCTCAAAACACAACAAAACTCTTACAAACAAACTCCCCAGCAGTTTTATCACAACCAGCCAGCTTATAGACACTTATAAAGCGAAGTGTCATAATATCCTTTTACTTACATTTGAAGAAATTCAGCTCGACACGCGCCTCCCCAGTGCTCTCTTCAGACCGTCGCTCCTATTTCAACTTGAAATTCTTATTTGCTGGACAATTATCCCCATCAAATGTCCTCAAATATCCTGAATTTGGTTTTCTGTGTATTTTTTCCTTTGTTTGAGCCTAAAAAATCAACCCAGAGACTCAAACGCACAAGGCACTGCAGTGCTCGGCTGACCTGAGAGCAGTCTCGGTTCATTTATAAGGCCATGGGGGGAGGAATTGTTTGAATCGTAACAACCTCTACTATTGGTTACTGCCTGAAATTGACGTGACAATACACCAATCACGGTGTAAAAAAGGTTTTATTAGGAGGTGTACGCCCACAAGACGGGAAGGATAACTCTGGGAGTTGGAAGGGGTGTGTCGCGATTCTGCCTTCTCACAACGCAACACGGGTTCGTGGACCTGGGTATCATGATTTCGGTTTTGTATCAAATATCGTTACAGCCCTAATATATATATATATATATGCGCTTCCCTAACAGATCTCACAGATACCACAGCATAGAGCTGCCAAACAAGATGATAAACATCACCTCAGAGAAAAGGAATCAACACAGCAGCAAAAAACAACCCTCATGCACTCAAACCAGTTATTACACACAGATCCACTCCTTCCCTCATGTACTCTCAAACTGTTGTACCTGTACATAACTTCTTTTCACTCCCATTTTAATTAGAGGCCTGGCGCTGCTGTCCCAGTGCTTATTTGTGCTTATTCCGTTCTGGCTGCTCTCTCTCCCTGAGCGCGCTAGCTTGCCATTTCCTTCCAACAGAGGGGGAGGTGGCAGATTGCCTGAGATCATCATGATAGGCTCCTAATCTATTATTAGCCCGCTTCCTCGAGATGGGCATGGTTTGTTTTCGCTTAAAAAAAAAAGGGAAAATGTGCGAGACAAAAGCCAGCCGGTGCTCACTCTCTCTCTCTCACTCTCTCTCTCCATCCCTCTTACATGCACATACACACTCGTTTTTATATAATCTGAGAATGTGGGTTCATACATATGTCCCATATGTTTGTAATATGCAACTACCAATATGTGACCACATGAGCAAAATGCGTGCATGTTATAAAACAAGAGTTTGGAGGGGAGCGGTGGGTGCCAGCTCCCACCAAGCCATTTATGGTTGAGAAAGGATGAACATATAAACCACAGGGTCCTGGAAGTGTCTGGAATTCTGTTTTATGAGCGCCCTGTCTGTTTTGCTCCATGTTTCTTCATTTTTGGTTTTTTGTCCATCCTAGGCATCTACATGACTACCTCTCTAACAGACATTTTAATGGTCTCTTGACCGTTCTCTCTCTCTCTCTCTCTCTCTCTCTCCAGAGGTCTCTCAACCAGTACTCGGCTTCTGATCAACCTATTACAAAGTTTTATACGAGTGAAAACAACTATGGATTATCACAGACGTTTTGACATTGGAGTGGTCCTGAAATACAGCGTGAGCTCCGAAGACAAGCGGCACCTATTTTGGCTACTAAAAAAATAATGAAAATGATGATAATAATAATTGTAATAATAATAACAAGAAGAAGAAGAAGAAAAAGAAGAAGAAGAATAGCGTGATTGCTTCAGAAATCACACTAATAAAACTTAAGAAGAACTGTGGTGTGATTGCAGACGCAGTCACACTAACAAGAACTTAATGAAGGAAAGATTCTGCCCCAGTTTTCCGCCAAGTCAGGACATGTCCTGCAAACGTCTAAAAGCAGACACACACTTGCAGACATCTCGAGTGGTTAATCCCTAGCTGTCCATCAGATTCACACACACGCCGCCACTGGGCTCTAATCAAAGCCTGTCTTCTGCTTAAGCAGTCATCACTCTGCAATTTGTCCTTGCCAGGAATCAATTTGGAGTGATCTCTGGACAGCCCCTGTCTCATGTCCTGCAGGAGGGAAGAGAAGACGGAGCCAAGTGCCATATCAGCAGAGACAACCGCAAACTACTCGTCACTGCTGCCAATTATTCACTTATTAGCTCCAGAGAGTCACAGACCCTGCTTACACCCACTCGTTTCATGCCAACCCCATCTGGATTGGGGTCATCCACCTTAAAAATGCAGGTGTAAACCGGATTGAACGCTGATCGCTCTCTTCAGGAAGTGGTCAGAGCTGCTCTTCAGGCAGATGTCACGCCAGCATTAAGGAGTCTCTCCAAATCACACTCCACAACCAAACCCCCTCCCAGCAATGCGACAGCACCTCCCCCTGCTCGTCTGCTAATGAGGAAGAGGCTCTCTGGACTGCTGCCACTTCATGCAGGCATCGTTGCTTTTTCATCAATCAGATCTCAACCTGACAAGCCAGAGATGCACTGGACTCCTAAGTGTAAAATGCACATGGTTAAAAAAACGTATCAGGTTACACCCCATATACCACCCGCGTGAAAATAGTCGACCTTCTGTCACGCCTAACGTTACTGTTTGGATTGAAACATTATTAAAACCACTCATCCAGAGCCCAGACACTGAACTAGTGCTTCTTTTGTGACGGATGAACGCTACAAACAATGCCACCTGATGCGATGGAATGATGTAAAATGGCCCCAGTCTTATCCTGAGCCAGCTCTGGGGGTCTCTTTCAGCAAAGACCACAGAAAAGCCCAGCATGGGACGATCTTCATCACGGCACCACCCGCACACCCTGGCTGCCAGTATACCCAGCGCCAGGCGTCCTGTGAGATCTGCCTGCAGCTCAAATTGCTTTACATTTACATTCAACCCTTTATGCACACAGGTATGTTTTGGATTGTTAGGGATTGTGCAAGATCCTATCTGTACTTCTCACAATCGATTAAAGATGTTATCAAACTGTATTTATTTATTTTACTCAAAAAGCAGTTAGTTCTCCCAAACTGAGGGTAAATAAGGGGCTGGTCTAGCTGGGTGAGGCCAAGCCACATAAAACTGTAACTGCAGCCAAGCATTTAAATGAAAGTGAAAGTGACCTTTTGAACACACAACACACAATTCTTCCTCTACATTTAACCCATTCACCAAGTGAAGCAAAAGGAACCCAGCGCCCGGGGAGCAGAGTGTGGGGACGGTACCTTGCGCAAGGGTACCTCAGTTGTGCCACTAGCAGCCCTGGGAATCGAACCCACAACCTTCTGATTGCAGGAGCAACACCTTAACCACTACAATACACTGTGTTTTAATGCACATACTAATTGGCAGCACAGGTCATTGGTTGTTGTATTTGATTTGCATATTAGTACCCACGCAATAATTGACTGACCAGAGATGCCTTTAACTAACAAATGTAAATGCTGAACTCTTATCAGGATACATTCAGTGAAGTGACCTGGTGTAAAAGGGGTCTAATAACCCTACATCTCAGGATTCCAGGCTGAATCTCTATTCTTCTGGGTTATTTTTTTCCCCTGTTGCTGTATATGAGTACAGTATAGTGGTGGTGCCCAGCGCTAAAGGGATTTGCATAACTCCATAGTCTCCTTTGGTGTCGGCGGGCTTTAATCCCCACTGATCTGATTGGATTAGCACAAAGACTATCCCCGCGCGTACAGACATGGCAGATCAGTGGGTCCTCCCAAGCCACACACACACACATAACCCAGCCACTGTGCTTCAGGTAGTACTTAAACCAGGCTTTCTGTCTGGTCCCGACAGAGTGACCCAGTTCAGCAGGATCCTCAACTACCCTCAACGACCTCAACGTTTTTATACTTGGATTACGAGAACAAAAAGGAAAGAATATGAGCAAGTACACTGATGTGTAATCCAGACAGGATGCTGTGGCTGGTATGCAGCATCTAACACCTGCTGACTAGAAAGCAGTAGCTTAGCATGCAGCGTTAAAAACAAAACCCTGTGGTTTGGAAGGAAATCTGCAGAAACACTTTTTAAAAATGAAGGATCCGAAACACTCTTTGGTAGAAAAAATGTTGAATTGATATAGAACACTATGCGTAGATCGTTAAGACATTAACATTTACATTTACGGCATTTAGCAGACGCTTTTATCCAAGGCGACTTCCATTTGAAGTTAGGAAGTCAGTGCTGAAGGTAGGATTCAAACCCATGACCCCTTGGTCCAGAGGTAAGTATCCTACCCACTGAGATACCACCAGACCACCAGACTTCAAGACCAGACCACCAGACTTAAGGCTTCAAAGAGGTTATTCACATACTCATTGAAATGGTCAGAAAATTCCATTTTACGTTTTTTTTAGATTTTGGGGACGTTTTTACAGAATCTACTCGGACGATGATTGACTTCTAGTATTAGCAACATTAACCTCACAATTCCAGAAGCAAAATTTGGACCCCAAACATGACTTATCTGATCAACTGGGATCTGGGATGAGCAGGAAATTAGATTTTTGGCCAGCTGCTCCTTCCAAGTCCAGCAAAATCAATTAAAAGATTATTCAGTGACCCGGAAAATATTTTTTCTTCGACATCACTCCAACGACCCTTTAAGACACCTTTATTTTTAAGTGTGTAACGTGAGGTCACAGGTTGTTAAAGTGGGCTGCTCCAATCATTCTCAATTTTCCAAATTAGGGCACGCTCAGCATTTCTCTCCTCTTTAATGGGTTCTTTCTGGGACATGGTAATGGTGTGATATCAGTACGGCACTTTGGAGAGTTCCAGTTCACGCTCCGCTGCCAGACAGGGTCGGCAAGAGCGTGATGAAAAGCCCCCCAATTACTGTCAAAGTGTGACCGCAAGGCTCTCATTGTATTACGTTCAGTCCACACAAAATCTACCATATTCTAATTCAATCTAACTACAAAAAAATGCTTTTGGACATGATCATAGACACGATTTTTTGCTCTCTTCTGCTTCTTCCAGAACTACAGCAAAGAAAGACAGAATCTGTCTCCATTAAGGCTAGACCATATACCATTTGTTTACTGACAGTGGCGGTCATCGCAGTTTTTGGAATCACTGTGAACGACCGAGACCAACGCTCCAAATAAATAAATAATGGCATAAATAATTTTGGTCAGTACAATGCAGAACCATGTGCTATATCAACGTTTTTTATGGCTTTACAGGAAATTACATTTTGCCAGTTTGGGGGGTTTCTCAGTTAAACAATGCATTTTCTTCTTCTATTAGGATTAAAATGTGTACAGTTCACAAAAACTGAAAGCAAACTGCTTTTCATTGTCGTACTTTTATTGTGGCAGTTTTTTTCCATCAAAAAGCTGCAGGTGTTTATCTCAGAACAATATTCTGTGTATGAAATATTCTGCTCATTGCTCCCTAGCAGCTTAACATAGAGTCACATATATAGCACAAAAAGTGCCTGTGCTTGTCTCCTGGCTTTTGTGACATCTACCCAACCGCCTCAAACAAATGTACAAATATGGACAAAATTAATTACTGTATTCAGGTGGCCTCTAACTTCCAGTGAAGGACAATCTTAATGCTTCAGACCAAGACATTCTGGACAAGTAGTAGTAGTAACAGTAGTAGTAATACTACTAGTAGTAATAAAAAAAGTAGTAGTAATACTAATTATTTTGCAGTGCTAGCACACACATACACACAAATTTCCACAAACAATAAATAGAATAGATTGACAGATCAGTGTCTGACCTCATAAATGCTCTACAGAATGAATAGACACAAATTCCCACAGAAACTCCAAAATTATTTGATAAACCTCCCAAGAAGAGTGGAAACTGTCATAGCTGTAAAGGGGAACCAACTCCATCTGTGTATTTGAATGCAATGTCATTAAAGTAATAGCCAGGCATCCCAAAACTTTGTTGTACCAAAAGGCACAACAAAAGCCAACCCTTACAACCCTTTAGCCTGGGATACAGAAAGCTCTAATAATCCTAAAGCTACGGTAGGTACCAGAGGAAAAAAGCCCCAATGCAATGAAATACTTTCATGTTTTTTAAGGCTGAATGGAGGTAACGGTGGAGGTGAGAGCCTCTAAAAAGGCAGTGTACCGGGTAAAGAAAGAGAACGTGACAGAAACGCAGGAGTCACAGAAGGAGAAAGAAAGTAAAAGGGAAGGAAAGCCATTTGTCTCCGTGGACAGGCAGTTAAGGGCTTAGTGCTCCGAGCCCACGCGGGCTGGCCTGTCCTGAGGCCTCGCACTAAATCACATCCTAAAGCTAGTGCGGCTATTACCGCTACCAAGACGCACCTTTCTTCACAAACTACCCCAGCATGCCAAAGAGGATTCACCCATTCAGAGTCTATTTATAACCCCTGCTCTTCATGCTCTCCTGACCCCCTTTCATAGTCAGCCTCCATGCCTTTAATACTCTCGTGTTTTTAATACAGAAAGAACTCTGTTTGCCGGTTCAGTCTTGTTCTCAGCTGAAAGTGATGCTCACTGTAGGCCATATGAATTATGGAGCGCTGAAAGTTCATGGTTGTTTTTCATACGTTTCACACAAGCAGGGCTGCATAATACGTTGTTCATTAATTATCACTGCGGCCTTTGCGAGGTTTTAAACATAACATTTTAATCAGAAAACAAGTGGAATAATGACCATTATAGGGCCCATATCCTACATCCCTGAGGCCCTATTATGGTGTCAGATTTTGTTTTTGCATGACCATTGCCTCAAATGGCCTGTTTTAGCTATCGTGAGCTGTAGACCAATATAAGTAAATGGCCTCTGTTCTGATTGGCTGCTCAGCATTGTGCCTTGATCAGACAGCAGTTCAACTCCTACATTTATCATGAATGGGGCAGTGGTCTGGTGGTGGTCTAGTGGGTTGAATACTTACCTCTGGATCAAGAGGTCATGGGTTTGAATTCTACTTCTAGGGAGACTGCCCCCTGTAGTTAGGGAATGGAAGTCGCTTTTGATAAAAGCATCTGCTAAATGCTGTAAATGTAAATGAATGGGAAGGGCGAAACCACCAAAGGCCACGTAGGTAGATATGCACTGGTTTTTGTGACATCAAAAGAATTAACTGATTGATATATGGACCATATCAAGTAGACTATACCTTAAACTACACATTAAACGTTTATGTATGTACATAGATATGTGTTGTGTGTGTGTGTGTGCACGCGTATATAAAACAGGGAAAAGATGGCATCGAAATTGTGATTACCGACCTATAAAATCACCATGTTATACACTTTAATCATCCTGAATCGTATTGGAACCCAACTGGATGAAAATGACTGATGTTAAACCAATTAAGCAACACCCCAATCAGCTCTGCTGACAGGCCGTCCTCCGGAAAGGACGTACGACCAACATTAAGTTTGTCAGTACGGATCATTTTCCCCTTTTTCAGAGCCTTTCAGTAATTGCCAAGCTGACAGAAACTCTAATCTATCGATTGCCGTCCTTCTCCTTCAGGACAAGTCCTTCCTTATAGCCGAGGTGTTTGAACGGGCCTTAAATAGTCTTAATATCCAAGAACTGTTGCCTGAAGAGGTTCAGGGCCAAAATTAGCTCAAAAGCCCCACTGTCTATATCAGTGCCACTACTGTGTCCAACCCAGATCTGTGACAACTCTTCTGACTGCCCACACAGCCGGGCAGTTCAGGAATCAGAGACGTGTGGGAAAAGCCGCATTGCATTCTAATGAGCCCAAAGAAACGCAGAGCTGTAAAACGAGGGTGGAAAGAACCCGGAGAATAATGTTATTTGCTGTGTAATTGTTTAGTCGAGCAGCTGTCCGACACACAGTTGACGCAAACAGTCTGCTGCTAGGGGATGCAGACAGACCGGTGCAGAAAGAGCGGTCACCGGCTGTGTATTTAAAGGGGGGGGGGGGGGGGGGGGGAA
>JBBPCY010059159.1:0-12589 GCA_037974405.1 Brachyalestes nurse
AGGAGCGGAGGAGTTTTACAGAAAAGCCTCTGACTGATGAGATAAAACAGCTGATCACAGATCTGCTTGTTAATTTCATTGTTAAAGATGTGAGACCTTCGGCCGCAGTACAAGCCGAAGACTAGAGAACTTTAATAAAAGTTGCTCATTATTGGGCGCCTGTGTTCCTCCACTGCGTCTGTGTGACACCACCAAATGACTTGTCGACTCAACTTCGACTTTATTGACAGATAAGTCGATCTGAAAAAATCTGAAGTCCTTAATGCCCTATTCTGTATATAAACCTAATCCACCTTTAGAGGCTGATTGGTATTTTCTCTGCAGCTCAACAACAGTGTTGCTGTTTTACTGTTACATATTGCACCTGCAATCCCTTTTAAGACACTGAAGGGCCCATTACACTTTTCTGGAATTATAAATGCTTCAAGTCTGTAAATATTGTCCATTTTATCCCTCAGCCCTACAGCCCAGGCTTGGAAAATAAGCTACAAAAACCAACACATTTAAATGTTTCTTCTTATTCTGGCAACGGCAGTTCAGCCCCGCCCATGTAAGCACAGAAAAACACCTTTAACGGTCAAAGATTAAAGTAATTTTGTTGGATTACATGAAGACCTTGATTCATCAGAGCACCCAATAACTCACCTGCAGCTCTGTTTGGCTGCAACTGTGATTGATTAGAGGCTCATTTGCATATTGCAGCCTTTTGTAATCTGAGGAGTACTGAGACCAATCTTGTGATAACAATTAGGGTGCGATGTTTTGTATAGCCCTAGTGTATTGCCACTCTACTATTTAGTTAATTATTTACATATCTACATTCATTTTATTACATAAGCTTGAGTCTGCAGTTCTGTCTTCTGTCTGAAAGTGTTGATATTAAGAAAAAAAAAGTTTGTTTGTAGTAAAAACAAAAGGATGTACTTCTGTCATCCTTTTGTCACTGCTGGCGACATTTATATCTAATGGTTATCGAAATATTCTCAGACCTAAAATTGAGTAAAACAATATGATTTTTGTCTCATTCCAGTACCAAACTCAGTGAACCCTAACTAACCCCCCCAGGCCTAACAGCGTCCTCAGAGAAAGACCTGGACTAATTGTTCAGCTGGTCTGAGGAACACTGGGGTGAATGCGTCTGTGTTGGTCACCCTGTCTCTCAGGACGCTTACATCAGGGAGCTGCCTGGCTCCCTGCCTTTCATTAATCACGCTTCTCTTTGAGCCTGCTCTTTGAGACATAATGAGCTGGAAGAAAGTAGGGAAATCAAAGGCTGGGCTCTGGTTAGTGAGATTTTTTTTGGGTGGGAGGGGGTCACAACAGGACAGCCCGGGGCTGCAGAAACAAAATGTGTTATGGGGTTTGGGCAAGTGAACTGAGGACATGTGGTGTGTGTGTGTGTGTGTATGCGTGGCTAGGATACAGAGACAATCGAGAAATAAGCAATGGAGTGAACGGGCAAATGAAAATGACAGCAAAATAGAGAGAATGCACTTGCCGTTTTTTGGCACAGTTGTCTTTGTTGAGGCCACCCGTGTTGACCAGGGCAGACCAGGCTGTGGCTGCGACGTATGGGAGAGAGGCTGCCTCCACATGACTCAGCGATTTGGGCTTGTGTGACACCTGAACCAGCCAAACACACACATACACGAGTCATGCTTTATTAAAAAGGAGGACACAATGCCCAGTGACTCACTTAGGCCTGTAAGGGAAAACAGCACCCTGACACAGGAGCCTTTGTTTGCCTGCAGTAATTGGTTCTAATTTGTAATAGCACAAAGGGGCGTTCATTATTAGGAGAAGCGCAGCACAAAAGGCTATGGAACTAAAGGTTAGCCCTAGATCTGGTGAATGGCTAAAACCCCAAGAATACCCCAATCCCAGGAATTAGGTAAAATAAATATATCAAATCAACATGAAGACAGCTTACTGCTTTCATAGAACAACATAAAATATGACCAAATATCAATTTTCAGTAAGTAATCCAGCAAATAAGGGCACAGAGAACCATATCTTCATTGTTCTTTTAAATAAAAGCGTAGCATGAGAGTTTAGCAAGATTCATATTTACGTAGATCAGACTAAAAGGCACACTAACAAATGCAGCCTGTTTAAATTTCATGGATAAAAAAAAGGTTAGAAAATAGGCAATGAAACATGACTGTTTACATAAAACTATAAACATCTCAGGCATTATTTAAAAAAAAAAAACATACGTAGGATATCAGCCCTTTAAGTTATAATGAATAATAATAATTGCAATAATTTTCAGTCATACATTATTGTACATTACATCATCTATCACTGATATAATTAAAATATCTGAACAGCAGTTTAAAGCAGAATCTTTTGCTTTTAGAGTAGTTCAGCCTTCCTAAATTTAACCCATATGCATTTTTTTTTATCAGCACGTCACATTCACTTTCCATTCTGGTTTAATACCAACTAAGACGGATGCATCCAAAACATGGACACTGGACACACACCAGCCACTGGAGTAACATATTATTTACTATATTAGACAATTCAGTAAACTACACATCTACAACTAAATATATTATAGAGGAGCTTGTTGGCCTGTTAGCTATCTTTTAACCTGTTTAACCTGTTATATTAAGCCTAGAAGTTGTCAAGTCCTCAATTTGAACAAAACCTTCATCAATAAACACACTCAGAGGTCCATGAGAACATAACACTCCATTCAAAACACAATGGTTTTGATGACCTGTTGCATTAGTACAGAATTCAGTGTTACACACAGTATCACAAATGTGTGTGTATTGAGTGTTTTACAAAAACTACATAAGCATGATGAAGTAACATGAGATTTAGTGCATCTGAACAGCTGCATTACTGAGTCTGTACACGTATTGCTTGGGCCTGGGTTATGTAAGCAGCTCCAAGCGTTCCCTGGAGGCTCGTGTTTGTTTTCTGGACATTACCTCGTTAGCGCTGAGCACCACAAACTCTGCCAGACCGCCTTGCTTCCATGGAGAAACAGCAGCCCACACCTGAAAGACAAAACAAACAGAAACTCACAAAACCATCAGCTCCATAACAGCAAACAAATGCATTGTGTTATGTTATGTCATAAGAAAAAAAAAAATCCATTACTATTTAGTTTTGATCTTGGAGGCCCCCAGCACCGCATGGTTAATGGAGTGTGCATGACCTGCTATGAACTGCTTTAATTAATATTAATCTTTTGCAATTCTCCTTTTGTTACTAGATTCCACTTATGATTGAGTTTGATCAATCTAGGCAAAATAAAACATATGGCTACAAGCAGGGATGCACCAAAATGATTTTTTTGCACCGAAACCGAAAACTGAAAACGAGGAAACACTTGGCCGAAAACCGAAACCGAAAGAAATTATTATTCAACTATTAAAAGAACAAATCCGTTACAAAAGTATACAAATATTTATTTAGCATTCAAACAAGGCACAATCTAAAAAAATGGAAATAAAATATTTTACTTGGCCCCACTCACGTGTAGCCTAAAAGCAAGATAGCTGCAGTATTATACCATTAAATAGCTTCTCTCATAAAACTAGTGAATTCAAGTGCATTTTAACATTCTGAACGAAGTGCATGAAGAAAGTGCGTTCAGAACAAGTGCTTTAAAAACTGTTGAAAGATAAAACAATATTAACTGTATATAGCCATATATTAACTGTAATCACTGGACAACTTTCTTGCCTTTTCAGAAACACAGACGGAGTGGGTGTGCTCGAATGGTCTCGCCTCCTCTGTGCTTCATAGGATGTTTTGATTTTATATGGTACATTAATCCCGACGTTGAGAAAGTCTTTGTGGATGCAACCCCTCTAGACATTTCGGCATTGCGTGCTTTGCAAGCGGCTTTCCGTGTGTCTTTTTTAGATATATGGAAATGCACCCACACGGCAGACATGCTGACTCTAATCCAATCCGGCGCGTGCAGGCTGCATTACGTCATAATTCCGTCATCACTGTTTCAGTCGCGTTTATAAAAAGTTCCATTTTTAATCAAACATTTCCGGGGGCCGAATATTCGGTGCTTCCCTAGTTAAGGGTGCTAGTTAAGTGTTTCCTGTAAACACTTTATGGTTCCTAGGTCAAGCAAAATGTTCAAATCTGTTACTGCTTTTGTACAGAACACAAAATAGTTATGTTATTTTAAAAACTAGCACACCAATAAACTTCATTGGTTTGATCTAGATGTCCAGCCCCACACACACTATTTAGCTCCTAAGACCCAGACATCAGATGCTACTGTGTTCATGTATCTGCTGAAAGCTTTTGCATTTATATCACCAGTTCTCTTTCCTTTAAATCAGGTTACCCTCCGTTGTGGAACTAAGTGAACATGGCCTGGCCAGCTGAGTGATGCCTGGAGATGTTTTTAGGCGATGTCCCACATTGCTGTGCTCTAGATTTACCTGGCACTGGGACTGGATAAAAGAGAACATGTCCTCCCAGTGAATGGTGCATGAAATAAATTACACTTGCGTATTTCCCCATAATATGTTTTTCACTTTTTGTCAACTACAGACCTAATGAAGTAAAACTAACAAGCTTGTCTAGGATGCTGGAAAGCTCCACCTTACATTATGTGTTATTCAAGATTTGGATTCAAGAAGGTGAGCATTGAGCTAGGGCTGGGCGATTATAGGATCACGATTAGTGATCGTGATTAAATTCAGTTCGATCACAATGATCAGCTGTGGGCATATTTACTCCATCACATGCATTACATGCGGCGGAAGGCGCACGACAACTGCCAATCAGAATCCACCTTCCCTGTGGAGCCCTAAGAGCTGATGCTTTGTAGTATGTTGCCTTCTCGCCTCTGTGTTAGCGGCTGCTAACCAGGTGTCTTTTGCTCTTTCGCTCAGCAACTGAGCAGATCCAAAAATGAGACGATACGGGGAGCTAGGTCTGTGCTTTCCTCCCTCAGAACGGGAACATTTATTTTCCTTCTTCAAAAAGAGCATTCGAGTGGCGAAACGCACTCGCAAACACTACTCCCTGCACTACTACACACACCCCTCCATAAACTACACCCCCCAGCATGCATAGTTCCTTAAAGCAACAGGCTGGCTCATCCTGTAACAAGTGAATCAGAAGAGCCGGCTCCCATCGAGTGAGAGCCGCTCCCCATTATATTTCCTTTCACTGCTCAGCTCTCACTCTCAGTGGCTCAGCTCTACTCACGGCAGAACTTCGTCTAACTGAGAGTAGAAACCGCATCAGCCCATGCAAGCTGACGCATTTGATTTTTCTGAATGTCAGCCTGCACCGAGGACATACTGTGTGGTTACTGAGTTTGGTTCTGTTTCTGTTCTGTGGATTTGTTTGCAGTGCTAAAATTAAAAGTTTGATTAAAATATTAAAAAAAGTAAGAAGGCCTGCTTTTGTAGCAGAACAAATACATAAAATTAGTCAATTATATGGCTTCTCATAAAAACACTGAACGCAAAAGGGTTTATCAACACACAAAGCATTCATATTTGCCAAGTTAGGCAAAAATATGAGGCTACAGATCATAATAAACAAAGAGCCGTTTGGGAGTCGAAAGAAATGATGTGGACATCCTATGAAGCATCACAATTTTTTGATTACATTTGTGACATACTAAGCAATTTAAACCAGTCCATTGGTTTTGAGTTGTTAATGCATGCAATTTGCTTTAATAAAATGTAGAACTAATCTCTAGTTTCAGTCCAGATGCTTTCAAAAAGGCAGTACCAAATAAATCATGATATAAACCAATATAGTTCAATATGGGACATTTTTTTGCCATATCACCGAAGTGGAAAAAAGTGAAATACCTCTCCTAAAGGTTTACTTTTTTATTACTCTTCTTATATTGTACTCTTATAACATAAAAGGCGCACATAATGAAGTGAAATGAAACAGTCAGTTTCATGTTTTTGTGACCTGCTGCCTTTTTGTCAGTCCTACATTAAAACATTCGAGTCTGTCCAGTTTTGAACACATTAAATTCTTTCTGCCAATAATTCACTGGAATCTGTAGATCCTTAAAATTGATATCAGTCACAGAATATTTATATCGGTCCACTGCGCCCTGGTATTTGGAGTCCTTCCTTCTTTATTCTGTTTAGTATTCCATATGCTAATTAAGCTCTTTACCTCATCTCCAGGTTTGAAGTAGGACACATCCAGCCCACACTCCATAATCTCCCCCGACACATCCCGGCCCAGGATCAGAGGAAACTCGCTGCCAGTTTGATTGATGTTCAGAGGATCCCGTTTCATGGCCAGGGTGGCAGCACCATAGCCTCCTGTCAGAAAAGAGAGAAAGGAAACACTTAGTCTGATGCTGACAGCAAACACAGATGTATGGAAATATAGCCTCCATCATGACCGCAGATTCAGCATTTTGTCTGGCAAAAACAGAGTATATCACACCAGTTTTGGCCCTACTAAAATCTTCCTATAGCCTTGGTGTGCACCCATTAATTGCGTAGTTTACAGAGGTTTATTCATTACTTTGTGAACTACACTGTTTTATGTGTCACCCTATGTACAGCTATCAAATCTGACAAAAAATCTCCTTTTGTAATGTTGACTTTTCAGTCTTCAAGTGAAATAAACACATAACACTAGTAAGAAGGCAAATTTATATTATATTTAAGTTGTCCTCCTTGTAACACTTTTTCAGCTTGATAAAACACTTAGCAGACATATTCATTACATTTTATGCATTATTCAGCAATCATCAATCCATCAAATTCCACAAAGAAGCTACAGTAGATTTATTTTTCAGAAAAATAACCACAATCAGAATCAGACTCAGAATCGTGTTTATTGGCCAAGTATGTGAACACATACAAGGAATTTGGTTCTGGTCGATGGCGTCTCTCAAGCACAACAGTATAAAACAACAACAATATATAAACGACACAATGAACAATATACAGAGCAATATAATAAACAATAATATACAATCTACATTGTGCTAACAGATGTATATACATATTATTTGAACATGTGTTTCTATCTAAATATATGTATGATATGTATGTGTATATACAATGTACGAATTTAACTGATTTATTATGTAAATAAAATGTATGGTTTAAATCAGCTAAAAGGGAATTCCACAGTTTTTTCCCCAAATTTCTGCAGAGGTGATTCCTCAACCACGGAGTTCAGCTCAATTCAGAGTGGTTTGATGCTCATATTTCAGTTCTAGTTGCATTACACCTGTCCCTGATGAGGTTAAAATACCTGTGCTATAACAAAACACTGTAAAACCTTGATGGAGCAGTAGGTCCAGGATCAGTGGCCTGAAAACTGCACATTTTAGGTTATTAGATAGATCAAGCTTATGCCTCTTGTTCCAGTCATATTCTTTTGCTTCTCTCTAATTTGCTATCAAGCCTTGAGTACACTTATGCATGACACAGCCTTTTAGTGATATTACGCAGATATAGTGTGCAATACTCCATCACTTACCCCTTATGTTTATGTCAAGGGGGCTGAGGCCAGCTGCATGGACCTCGTTTGGGTAGTGAATCATTTGGAGGGAGGCATTTTTGGAACACTCTCATTGCCATATTTATTAGTAAAAACATGTGTTTGGAGCAGATCTAGGCGATATTAAGCAGATATATCTGCATATCTGGTTACTTTCAACTTCAAATGAGATACAGTTCAATCACATATAATGAGAACAAGGTGCAAAACTATGCCACTTTACTTACCCCTCATGTTTATGTCAATGGGGTTGAGGCCAGCTGCATGGACTTTGATAATGACCTCGTTTGGATAGTGGATGATTGGGAAGAAGGCGTTTTTGGTGAATCTCAGCACACTGTTATTGCCATATTTATCAATCACCCAGGCCTGCATCACAGTGTTCCTCCTTGCTGAGGTGCTGAGTGTCCTGAGGAAACTTCCCTCACAAACTAGGGCAGAACCCCAACACAGCTTAGGGAGGCTAAGCCACCGGCTGCACATTACCTTTTTAAAAACATGCATAGTTGCTTGGCTGAGTTACTGGACGTTACCTGACAGAAACGACCATGTTGTGATGCCTAGAAAAAAAGTTCTCCTTCCCTTTAGCCTGTGCTAACGCAGAGTTCAGGACAACTGGAGCGCATGTGTTACGCTACGTCCAGCGTTGTTGGGCTAGTTCGATAGTTAATAGTGCAGTGTGTCCATTTGGAAAGTTAAAAACGGTGGTCTTTGCTGTTTTAGGTTAAAATAAAGAGAGACAAACAGAAGATAGCTAGCTTCGACTTTTCACAGCTACAATGTCAAACTGCTTGGTAAGCGTCAGTAGCGAACCAGCCAATCAGAAGCCGGCTTGGTCCTTCACTGACGAATCAGAGAGCAGGGATTGCTCTACGTCACTCAGGTCAACAAGAGACAAACATGGCAGCCCCCAGTAGAGGAGTGATGCTATGAGCTTTGAAAACAAAAATCAGCCAAAATCTCCTGCAGAAATGCTCGGACTGTCAATAAGAGAGGTAATCTGAACAGCTAGATATGCCCTTAGGTTTACGCATACTTGTAAACTACTCTGCTCCTTTTATTCGTAGCTTTTAAAAAGACTCCATTGATTCAGAACAGTGCCATTGAGTGCTCATGTCTCTACACCTTGACCTTAAACTAATTTCTGAGTGAATGGGTATTAATTACATATTAATTTAAATAAAAAAAAAAACGAGTTAAAGGAAACAATGGCAATATGTAGCAGTATATTCGCAAATATGTTGTCCACGTCGTGTAATATAATACTGATGTATTTAATGATGTATAAAATACATCAATTATAGTGTAAAAATAATAATAATGCAGCACATTTCATCTGCTAGCAAGATGTCTCCTGTGACGATGAGTTTAATTAAATAATCTGTATATTATCTGCTATTTGTTATAGTGACATATAACTTTCTTACATTATAAGATAGCCTTTCTTATATGTTTATCTTAGTTTTTTCATTTATAACTGTACAACTATGCTTACTGCATACTGCTGCTGCTAGAAACTGAATTTCCCAGAAGAACCTTCCCAAGGGATTCATAAAGTTTTAATCTATCTATCTCTATCTGATATTGCAATACTGATAGGGCAGAAGGCTGCAGTATGCAAATGAGCCTCTGACCAATCAGTGTTTCTGACAGAGCCCATATTCTGTATTAAACAGGGCGTTTTTTTCCTCTCTGAAATATGTTGCTTTTGTGACATCACAAAAACTGATTTGAAAACAGACTGGGTTTTTTTCTACTTTTCCGTTAATAGACTGTATGGATGTGGAGTAATTGTACATTCTCTAACGTCTAAATAATATATGTCTAATATTTTTAGACATTTCTAATTATGTAAAAATGTTGATATGGGCCCTTTAATATATTGAAAGGCATAGCAGTAAAATCACAAGTTGCAAATCCAGTACATTCCAAGAGCACCCACGTACAGTGAAAAACCGCGATGTGGTAAAAAAAAAAATGCCTAAAAATGTTTGTTGTGTAAACCATAAATATGCCGCCAAATATGCTCTCAAAACACTTTAATTTCATTTTAGGCTCAGCTTAATACATTACCCTGAAAGAAAGTGTAAAGGTAAACCTGTATTTGTACTGTACAGTTTACACTGAACTCCTGCAATGCTAGAATGTTAAATATTAACGTTGCTCCTGTATACAATGTGCTGTCGTTTTCTTAGGTAAAATCAGTGTATTTACTTGCTTTTACGAAAGAAAATGGCAGCGCATACCACCATGACAAGGGGGCGTGGCGGACGAGGCCCAGATGTCGCAAAAGTAACAAAATGCAGAGGACGTGCAGTTTCCACGTTAGTGCAGGGGTTTCAGAAAACAGTTATTAGTTCGGTGACTGCTGATCCGTGTTAAACTGTATCATCCATATTGCCTTAATGTAATATAACACACATGTATTTTAATTATATAATATAGTAAAATGCAACTATAATAATATATTTAACACTTGATTAATAGAGCATGTAAAGTTTTTTTATGTAATAAAGTGAAAATGTAATAGAAAAATGTATAGTGAGTATCTTTAATTGCTGTTAAAAAAAACCTGAATTATTCACAGAATTTGAGTCTCTTTTTGTGTCAGAGTATAAATTGCATATACTGTCACTGTTGGAACAAAACATGTTTTGTTGTTTTTTCATCTTTTTTTTTTTTACATGATTTGAATGGGCCAACTGAAATGATCCAAAATCACATATAATAAAATCTGATTCCATTCGCTTCCATAGAAATTAAAAGAATATTTTTACTCTATTCTGTAAGGTTTTTTATTGAAAGTTTTGTCCTGACAAGGACCATGCATATATTTACAATATACAAATACACACACCTATATTTATAGTCCTGGATGCAAAACTTGGCTCAGAATGAAAATCCAGAAACCGTAAGATCATTTGCATTTGCTGTGTCATAACAGATATTGACATTTTCTTTAAAGAATGATTTGCATGGTCCCTCGCTGTCCTGCTCATGTGTTTTGCCTTCATGACACTGCCCAGGTTTCTGGAGCTCTGAGGGAGGGGAGGCTGTCGGCCACAGAGCTGTGCAGAAAATGCCTGAACCGCATCAAGAAGACCCGCTACCTCAACGCCTTCATCACCATCACAGAGGAGGCGGCCATGAAACAGGCGCAGGAGGCCGAGCACAGGCTACTTCAAGGTGTGTCTGTGTGACACTGTGAAAACTATGGTGCTATCCAGATCTTCACTGGTAACCACAGATAAAGACATTCCTATTTATAAGATAAGAATGAACTTATAAGATCATGAGACACTAGAAAATATTTTTTTAAAAAATAGACAATGAACAATAGTGCAACAAAATGACAGAACATTGTTGTAGCGAGATAATTGCAGCTCTGACACTGTTGTGTGTAAAATTCCGAGTACCGGACCAGCAAACTGGCTTATAAAAGTGACTTAGTAGTCCGATTAAAAATGAAAATAAAAGATACATGCAAAAACCAGCAGCAGATAATAAGCGATAACATTCAGTTGATGTGTACACGTCAGACTCGACATTAAAACCACAAGAGAAGTGAAGAACAAAAGGCACTTTTCCACAGGTACACAGGAGCTGTGCTGTACCTAAACCACACACTGATGGCACGGAACTTCCAGCACACCATGATTTTCCAGTGTACCTCAGTTTGACACGCAATTCTCTCCCTACAGTTTATGGCCAGTCTTCATCCCAAAACTGCGCCTGTGGAGTCATACAAGCGGGAATTTTTTTCTGGCAGAGTCACATTTGTTACTGCACAGAAAGCATTTGATTTTTCTTAATCCCAGTAAAAGACGGTCCATGTATAAATATGACTTGTTTTTTTTAATTGAGAATCTTGATCGTGGATTCAGACAATGTAATATAAACTCCTAAGAAAACATTTGTTAGGCAAGTCATTCAAGTTTGCTTTAAAAAGTAATAATAAGAAGAGGAAGTTTGAACAGCTACAGTAGTGTACCTTCAGACTTCGTGCTAAAAATGTAATAATAAGAATAATACATTTATACAGTTACAGTATTGAAAGAGCTATTCTGCACCTTCAGTCTCTGGAACACTAAAAATCAAAATATTAATACTGATAATAACAACAACAAATGTATTTTGACACATAAAAATAAAACCTTAGTATATATTATAATGGTTTGAATATTGCATCATATTCTTTTCTGTTCTTGGAAAAATCTGCTTAATTTCCTAGGGTTAGCGAATATTTCCTCAAATGATATATCCTGTTTACAGTATTAGCAGTATTAGCAGCAATAATATTAGCAGTATTAATAGCTTTAATTGCTTAGTGGACAATGCCTAATGGCAGACAGTGAGTTGAGCAGAGAGAAATGTATGCTGGTGTATGACTTTCGGGCCTTTGTGTGTGTGTGTGTGTGTGTGTGTGTGTGTTTGCTTTCAGGTAAAGCTCTCGGCCCGCTGGATGGTATTCCTTTCTCTGTGAAAGACAACTTCTGCACGGAGAACATCGAGACCACCTGTGCCTCTCACATGCTAAGAGGTAGCCAAACACACAGACAAAGAAGGGCCATAAAAGAAGATGTGTTTGACTCAGCTGCCTCGTCTCATGTGTCTTTGCTGTTTGCAGGTTATTCTCCTCCGTTTAGCGCCACAGTGGTGCAGAAGTTATTGGACCAGGGCGCTGTGCTTGTAGGGAAGACCAATTTAGACGAGTTTGCCATGGGGTAAAAACTCTTTATCACAGGAAGTCAGAGCATCTGTCTGTCTGTCCATCTGTGTGTAAACTGAAGGCAGTTGTAAAACGTTTTATGCTTAGACTTAAAAATGTTTTGGTCTATATATCTATATATATCTCTCTCACTCTGTCTGCATATCTGTATGGATCTCTGTCTGTCTCTCTCTGTCTCTCTCACTTCTCTCTCTCTTGCTGTTTCTCTGTCCTTGTCTTTCATCTTTCTCTCTCTGTCTTTCTAATTGTCTCTCTCTTTCACCTCCCTCTGTTTCTCTGTCTCTCTCTCTCACTCTGTCTCTCTCTCTGTCTCTCTCTCTGTCTCTCTCTCTGTCTCTCTCTGTCTCTCTCTCTCTCTCTCTCTCTCTCTCT